>VMBQ01002434.1:82444-94069 GCA_007657795.1 Dreissena rostriformis
TTTCCATTAATTAAAGAGCACTGTTCAAATGATGTAAAGATACTTTCCAAAACCAGCGTTGTTGCGACAATTCTTTTAAATAAACTTGTGAGAAAGTAGCTCATGCTCTTTGTAGCTGTTATCAATAGATATTAAACTACTATTCTGAGATGGGAACCCAAATTATGAAAAACATTGATCGAATGTGGAAAACCAGAATGTCAAGTGCTCGGCCTCTCTCATAAAATGAGACTTTCCGTATCTGAACTTTTTTGCATCAAATCTAGTTTTGTGTTCATACTATGGTAGTCTGTGTTATTTTGAACTTAAGGTTCAAGTTCTGATTATTTTAAAAATGTACCATATATTGAAAACACATTGGGTAACCTAATTTGTGTCTGCACAATATAGAAAGGGAAATATGAATAAAGCAGATTATATTTTTGTGTTGTTCGCTCGATTGAATTGTAAATGCATTTACCCTGGAATAATTTATATCTAAAAGACGTTGTCAGCTAGATGAACACTTTAAAAAAAACTTCTGCAAAAAGTTATGATGAAAAAACGTTGGGTTGTTAGCGCAGTGGTATGTACACACGCTTCTCATGTCTGCGACCCGAGCTCAATCCCCGCTCCCGACGCATATTATACCGGTTTCCTCCGGATACTCCGGTTTTGCCCACAAAACCACATCAAAAATGAATATTTCAGTGAAATGTAAATATCTGCTATTATAAAGAATTCGTCCCAACTTTCCTGAGCCTCGTTGTTAATTTGGTAAGAGTGCAGGGACACACTCCGGGTCCTCATATTATGCAGCCTCGGGCGTGGAAGGACCACATACATACATACACCACGAAATACATTCACGCATAATTATAGAAAATAAGTAAAATACAACGCAGTTGACCATTCATTATATTCGTGTTCAAGTCAATTTGATCAGTTTGACATATCAGTTACAACATTAATTGACTCATTATTTAATGCATAAATAAATACATAAACAAACAAAATTAATCTTTATCAGCCTTAACTAGATTATCGAAACTAAACAAAAATACAAATGATCACAAATTCTTGTGCCACCATAGTCAATTAAGAATCGTTGGGTTAAGTCATACTCGAATCTTAAAGTGTCTCTGTCGTGTTCTATCTGTGTAAAGAAAATTATATATGTTCAATGCGTATTGTGTCATCAATAAACCCATCAGTTAATTATTTCAATCAATCTGCTCTTCAATCAATAACGTACAGAAACATCAAACGATCAGCGATTCCGTGGACGTAGTACTCTGAATCCAGATGGAGCGTCATTGTCTCGAACATAGACTTTTAAACATTGGGTCAAAGGGATATCTCCAGCCGATTTATAAATATCTCTTTTATCTGGACATCTAGTTGCTTTCACTTTCACTTCAAAAATCACTTCAGTTTTCGAAAGCTTCTTTTTATAATCGAATCCCAATCCATCATAATTGTTTTTCGCCACTTCCTCTGGTGACGCATCAGGTCCGATTGACGTAAGATACGTGCCGTCACCATGAACAGCGTGACCATCGGCGCGTCTTGACAGAAGAATCTTCTTTGTATTTATTATTCTATTTGCACTTTGTCGATCGGTATGATGGTACAATAATTTCGAATCTAAAAAGATAACAAAATATTATGTATAATGTGATTCCTGAACAGTGGGCAGTTTTACAGAAGACATATAAAATTGGTAAATTTTCCTTAAAATGTAAGAAGCTCATTTTTACAGTCGTTTAGATGTGTTATATATTAAAGTGGTAATGTTAATGCGTTCAATCTATGATGATCATTGAAATGAACGATATTTACGAATATGTTAAAATCATTGCAATGAAAACGTATTTACCTGCCATTTTTGTACGAACAGCTTATCACTTCTCGTCTACTTCGAAAACGCTTTTATGTTACCAGTACTGCAGTAGGCTTGCATTTTTAAACTGATAGAAATTGGAAAGTTTTAAATATCTAAATATAGTTCAAATCGGAAACCCATTTTAAGAGTCTCGCACGCGAAATACCTTTTTTTGCGCTGTAAATAGTTTGGTCTATGATGTTCAACTATATAAATAGTTTAATGTGTGATAAGCACAATAAAGAAACTGATAAACAGCATGTGGCTGGGTTACTGAATATTTGGGAACCCAATGTTCGAGTTTAGCTATGATGTAATTTAATAGCACTAACATTTGCTGCTATTTATTCTGAACGTGTGTTAAATGCATTCGTTTATTCATCTATTTCGAAATTATGTTTTTACCTGGTATGAGGGATCTCATTTGTCCGATATAGCTGTCAAACAAAGCCCAGCGATCGGTCAATTGTTTCCTTTGTATGATTACAAAGTTTAATTCTAACTTAACTGTAAAACTGAATTGCTGATAACACTGATAGCTTTTAATAATATGTATCCCTTAAATATTTGAACACTTTAGTAGCACTAGTAGTTTAACCACTAAAAAAACATGTCCAAAAATGTTGTCAAGAGTTTTTTTTACATAACCACAAAAATGCCTTCTAATTGCATAGCACATCCACCATTTCCGCAGAAAATTTGTCATTAAACCGCCCTTCACATAAAATCAACAGTTTAGCGCCAACATCGACTTAAGCTGTTTTCGAAGGACATCGACGATTTATATTCTTGCAGGATTTAACAAATATGTGTTATTTTTTTAGAGCAATTTTCTATGCGCTGATGGATCGCATCTACTTTCACTTTATAAATGCATATCAATTTAACATCAGTTCTATTGTTTTGTCTCTACAAAAACATATATCATGGTGAGTACAACAAATAATGAATACAAATGTTATAAAATCACTTTGTTTATATTTAAAATTTGGGAACCAAATCACCCTGGATGATTTAAGCGTGAGTCACACTGAAAAAAAAGCATTTGTCAATAACGTAAATACGTGGTCTGGTTGAAAAGACGGTTATACAATTACAACAATGACACATTCGTTACCTTTAGTCGTATCTAACATGCGAAAATCCGGTTATCCTGCGTGATGCAGGCGTGTTTTCCAAATCAAAACAATGTACCAGTTTGTAAAGTGTGGAATGTTCATGGCCACAAAACGTTGTCAACAAAATAAAACCAAGTTTAAATCATATATACCACCTTGTGTATTTAACAATAAACTTCCCAACGACCAAAAGCTAAACAATTAAATACATCAAATTATCGTTAATAAATGCTTCTTTATACCCGGCATTTTATAATACTCGTTTATACCTGTACACTGAATATATATTTTAAAGAATATACGATGTATGACAAATAACTAATATGATATTGATCAATGTAAAGACAAACCTGACAATAAATTGACAATAAATACTTGGTTATTCTTTATTCACTGCTAATCTATCAAATTGGCTTATTAAAACATGCATATTTATTTTTAATACTACACATGCGTCTTGGTTAATGAGTTAAAATATCAGCATGTGGAATTGCAACCCGCAGACGTTTAGTAAATGGTTTGTGATATATATATTTTATCACTGTTTGATCGCGTCCCTCTTCGTGATGATTAGCATCAATTTGACATAATTATATCGCTATAAAACTCACGGGCTGATAAAATGTATCTCTACTGAAGTCATCTAATTGTCGGCAAACAGCAAGTCAAGGCCAGATCAGTTACATTGTTATGAACTAACATTTGGGAACCCAATCACCCTGGATAATTTAAGCGTGAGCAACAATTGGCCTTTGTTGATAACTGGTTAATACGTGGTCTGGTAAACAAGACGGGTATATACTTCCAACTTGTTGTTGTCACCAAACGTTATCAAAGACATGTATATTAACAATTTGATTAAATTAACAATGGTAGACTGTCCCTTGAAATTCTATACTCGTCAACAAACTGCCACACAATGACACATTCGTGACCTTGAGTCGTATCTAACATGCGAAAACCCAGTTATCCTGTGTGATGAATGCGTGTTTTCAAAACTGTACCAATTTGTGAAGTTTGGAATTTTCACGGCCAAAACGCTTTATCAACAAAATATGACCACATTTAAAACATATAACAAATCGTATTGTCGCTTTTCGTCAACGTATTCTCGCGCTCTCGCATGGTCGCCCTCTGGATTTTAATGTGTAACCACGATGGCCCTAACGGTATTCGGGAACAATGCGATAGTACGATGGCGACAGTGAGACAAAGCGATAGTACGATGGCGACAATGCGAAAGAATGATGGCGACAATGCGACAACGCGATAGTACGATGCCGACAATGCGATAGTTATATCGTACTGTCGCCATCGTATCATCGCATTGTCGCAATCGTACTATCGCATTGTCGCCATCGTACTATCGCACTGTCGCCATTGTATTGTCGCACTGTCGTCATTGTATTATCGCATTGTCGTCATCGTATTATCGCTGGATCGCATTGTCGCATTGTCGCCATCGTACTATCGCACTGTCGCCATCGTATTGTCGCACTGTCGTCATCGTATTATTGCATTGTCGCCATCGTACTATCGCGTTTTCGCATTGTCGCCATCGTACTATAGCATAGTCGCCATCGTACTATCGCGTTTTCGCAATGTCGCCATCGTACTAATATGTGTGACTCGATTGGAACAAATTAATATTGCATCCCACTGACCACTTAATACTACAAATTGTATCAAATAACATTTCCAGCAAGCAATTTATTTATGATATATTACCACACACATATATAAACAGTTTTACAATATATTGAAGTGATTAAGTACCGTATTCACTATTCTTATGTTTATAATATGTGTTGTAAAATGGTGATACAAGGCAGTTGGGTCATGTAAGTGTTATTTCAGAAATGCTGTCCAATATTTTCTTTCATTGAATACACCGGTTTCGATCTCATTGAAAAACAGGTTATATTATCACTATATTGATTACGGGAATACACGCCCTGTATATCTTCTCTGGGAATATCGCCTGCGTGTATGTAGACATCTCGTTTCCCTGGACATTTCACTGCAATTTCCGACTTGACCTTTAGTACACGATCTGTCTTGCCCAAATTTCTCTTCCATGCTCTACCCCAGTTGTTTTTAGCAATCTTTTCTCTTGGTTCGTTTGGTCCAAGTTTGGTCAAGTACGTACCTACACCATGCGCAGCGTCATTTTGTGTATCAGTAGATTGTCGTATATAACCTGACGTCATTATGTTAAGACTGCCTTCCGCATCGGTGTGGTGATAGAAAGTATTTTCGTCTTCGTCTGAAATACAATGTCTTATGTATATGACATGTACAATATGAACACGTATTTCTATTTTAACCATATTAAAGACTTAAACACCAATACAATATTAAATATGTAATCTAAATTTTATTAACTTAAAGTATATGATATGCCAAAATTGATCTTATGCCATATGCGAGAAGAATAGCATGATAGGCAAAGTCTGGTCCCCTTTTCGCTTATGAAACCACGAAACCTTGCGTGACTTTAAAGCGGACAGCGTAGCTCCTGACCAGAATGCTCGAGTGCGCAAGCTTCTGGCTATGCTTGCCGCACATGGCATTATACCCATTTTCGCACGACGTAACTCTATAAAATGTGTTTATACCTTCCATTTGACCTGTTTTGAACCTTTGAAGAGTTAAAGCCATTGTTGTTTTCCAATTAGCTTTGCAAACACCTAAAACCGTAACATATATATACAATAATGTGAAGCTTATTTGTGTGCTGTGATAGTAAATAAGCTTTAAATAGTCTTTCTTGTTGTAAGTGCTCAAGTTGTTGATACTTGTTTTTCATTCGAAAACGGAAAATCGCATTAATTTACTAGTTCTAACATAAATAAATTGTTGAACTCATATTTGAGATAATTACATATGTCATTAACAACAATAGCCCTTTCAATAAACCAAACCTCACTTATCAATTAATATTATAACTTGTTCACAAACTCACCTACATGTACACAGATTCGCCGTCTATTAAAACGAAAGTGGTGTTGAAAAATGAAGGGGGATTTCCGAAAAAGTTCGCGAAGTCAATTAAATGTATGCGTCATCCAAATAACTTCAGTGCAGTTAGCCAGAAGACGAATAGAGATCCGTACGCGTGTGTGCATTGTCATTCTGATTCTCAATTGATTTAAAGCAAATGTACCAGTCTAGTCAGGCATCTAATCAGATAAAGTGGTACATAAGAGGTAAAGAAGTTAACGTTCTTTGGTGAAAACATAGAGGTTTAACAGGTAAAATAAGCAATATTAACAGATTTTGAAGAAACAAAACATACTAAGTTTTTAATTTTGAATGAATAAAAAATATTTAGCACAATAACAAAACTAAATATATACCAACATAGCTAAATTTTTAACAATATTACCATTTTGAGAGGTCAATAAATCTATAAACTTTAACATATTTGGTCTTATGTAATAACACGGTTTTAAATAAGCTTTTCTGACATCAGTATATAATGTACACACTCTCCATAACAAAGTGGTATTCATCTTCTAAATATTGCATAAAGGACATTTTCTTTCTTCATAAGGAATAGCTATTGGTTTTTGCCATCTACCCGTTTCAACTTTAAGCCTATGTGCAGAGACTTTTAATCTTTTATATACACACCAAATTAAAGTGATTTTAATTTTGCTTTGTTCTATCATACACCAAAATGGTAACATAATTCGTATATGCAACGAAGTAAAGAAGAAAACGGTTGTGGTTTATTTATGTAGTAGGAATGTTTTTTATTTATATTTATCTGGTGTCCAATCTTTCTTGTATTTAAAGCCTTTCTATCTTTGGTACCAGTCTATTTTGTTATTCATTGAACAACTGTGCATTTGTTCCTCATGGACTTCTTGATGTTTACGGGTAACCATTTTGAGGCCTATACATTTATTTGATGTAAAGATTATGGTGTAAAATTGTTATCATGTGTTTCAGTGTCTAAAGTTAAGGTATGTCCTTTATTTAATAATTCTTACCTAAGTTACCGAGCGAAAAGTCATTTCCTTGTCTTTCTAATTGATCGGCTAGATAACTTGATTAGATAGTTAAGTGTAAATTCATTTAGAAATGATAATTGAATTAATAACATGTCATGGTGAATGATTATTTCTGTTTTATTAAATCCCGGCAGTAACAAGGCTACATAAAGAAAGGCTTGGTCTGTTACATTTACACTTACGTCTGCAAAAATAGGATAGGTAGGTGGGCTCAACTTTTGTTGTTATTTTGTTATAATGCATGATTTATTTTCAACTTTAGTAATGAATATGTAAAGGTATAAATTGCCCAAATCTCTGTTCAGCATCATTTGTTTATATCTTAAATTTAGAGAATATGATCAAATATTGCAAACACAAATTGGAAATACCGAATTAAAAGTTAAAGTTCGTTACCAAAAAGTGAGAGTCGGTTCGGTTATTGGAAAGAAACAAATTGTGTACGCCAAAAGTGAATAACAGTCGGTATGCTGGTGTATTGTTTGCTCATATTGTTCAAAATGTATAGCAAGTATTACATTTGCGATCATTCATCATCTTTTATTAGCATGTGCGAGTCAAATGAATCAAAGAATTGAAAGTTCAGTTCAGCAACGTATCATCAATCAAATAATTAATGTTAAACGAATTAACAAGTAACACAATAATTACATAACTAAATAAAGAAGTACAAAAACATATCAATGTATATGCATAAATGACTTGTTATAGCCACGAGGAAAAAATATCAGAATCACATTCTGTACTAAAACGGGGCAAAATGCTTGTGCGTGAATTGTTATCCCAGACTAGCCTTTGCAGTCCGCACAGGCTAATCAGGGACGACCATTTCCGCTTTTATGGAATTTTCGTTTAATTGATGTCTCTTTTTTAGCGAAAATCCAGTTAAGGCGGAACGTGTCGTCCCGGATTAGCCTGTGCGGACTGCACAGGCTAATCTGGGACGACACTTTACGCACATGCATTATGCATTTCTCAGAACACGACACATTTCATTTCGTATAAAAACGCTGCTAATCATCGCCACGTCGATTTCTGCAGGGCATGAAATAACAGAACGATTCTCATCTGAACAGTTAGCAAACTGTCCGTTCCATAAAACAATTTTTATTACAACGGCAGTTTTGTCAAGCATGTCCTCAAACAAATCTCCATGATAATTTTGGACAACTTTACTTGGTGCATTGTCAAGGCCTAGTTCAGTTAAATAAACTCCATGTCCGGAACTTGCATCGTTGTACTCGTTTATCGATCGTTTATTGAAACCGGATCCAAGAATTATCAGAGCTCCTTCGTAACTCGTGTCATGGTAAAATTTCGTTCCTGGAAATTATATGAAGTTGTATAAATTTAAATTTGAGCCTCGCTCTGTGAAAAGCAAATCCGCAAAGCTTATCAGGGACGACACTTTCTACTTTTATGATATTTTTCTTTTTAAGAAACTGTCTTCGTAGCAAAAAATCAGTTAACACGGAAAGCGTCGTCCCTGATTCGCCTGTGCGGACTGCACAGGCTAATCTGGGACGACACTTTACGAACATGGATTTAACCCCCTTTTCACAGAGCAAGGCTCAAATTTAAAAACAACTTCATATCAAATCTAGGAACGTATTTTTACCATATTTTGTCTTTCTGCGTTGACGAGTCCAGAGGCATAAAAAGGTGGGATCGAAAAAGAGCGGGTTCAGCTCCCTGCATTTTGGTCTTGATCTTTCCCTTGAATTGTACTCATTATGTTAGTAAAACTAAGCAGAAATTGCTCATACATTATTTTATCTCCAAGAGGACAACATGATTCACACAAATAATATGGTGAAATGAAAAAAGCAAATGAGCAGAAAATATATCTCAAATTTGTGATGTAAAAGCCATTTAAGTGTCACAGTTTTAAATAGTATAATTATTTGTTACGAAAAAAAGTACTTAAAGGTGATTTTCTGTTTAACTTTAGTATTTTCTGACACTACCTAATTGCTTTTACTTAAAAAATTTAGCTACCCATACATCTCAATGTTATGTAAACATTATTGTTAGAGTTCACATTTTCAAAATGACTTTATTCAAATCACTTCACCCAGTGGTAAAATGTAAGTCGATCGTTTGATGCCATGTTTAGACTTCAAATGAATAAAATAAAGGTTATCCTTGTTCAGTTTATGTTTTTGTTATAACGTGGCATATAATTGTGTACTGCTTTATAAGAACATATAGTTTTTAGATTTGAAACCATATGTACCGTTAATGACCATAAATGTGAGTTTTACTTTTACTTTATTTCGAACAAGTTTATGCAAAGAACCCGATCATTCACAATAGTGATTTTAATTATTAAGATAGATTTCGAACTATGATGAACATTTAGATATTAACATCAAACAAGTACCGCATGTACCTTTGTTAACGAGAAACCTTCAATGTGTAATACAGGCGAAGCTAATCAGTATCATATATTGATAGTTACAAGTATTAATATGAAAATTCCAACAGTTCAGTATGAAAATATCTAAATTCGCGTAGAAATAAACAAACTAGTAATTCAAAGAAGGAAAGAAAACCGTGTAAAAGAAAAGCGTTCATGCAAATCATCATAGGGCGCCGTAAACGTATTAAAATAGAAACAGAAGCACAGAATAAAAATAAGTAAATCGACATAACGGTGTTAGCTAAACGAAGAGATCGCATGATCATGTGTTGTCCCTTTGAAGTTCCTTTAAAGCCAAATAACAAAGCCAACAAATACATATTACGTATCGAAAGTGTGAGCTTAATTGGAAATATTACTCTTTCTGTATGCATTTAGTTGAATACAGTACACAGTTTCTTCTTCTTCTACCTGTAAAGGTCAGGAGTCTTGATAGACTGTACGGTTGACCTAACTGAGGTGATGAGACAGCCACTGGGTCTCTACCAATTTTAAAATCTAAAAGACTAAATGAGCATTAAAACTATGTACAGGATTTGGCTGATTACGCTGTCCCAGGGGATGAGGCTCTGAGCTAGGCCAGAGCAGTCTTAAACCCTTCTAGGCAGGTGGAGTCAGTGACAAGGATCGGCAGCTGGTTCCACTGGCTTATCGTTCTGGGATAGAACGAGTTTTTGTAGACAGTAGATTGTGAGGTTGCCTGCTGCTATCTTGGTTTTCCTCTAGTTCTCGTGTCGCTCCGTGATAGGATAGGATCGGGATCTACATCTACAAGGTGATGTTGTATCTTGTAAAAGAGGGTCAGAAGAAGGTCCTGTCTCATCACCTGTAGTGGTCGCCATCCAATATCCTTGAGCATATGTGACCCACAGCCTGGTGATCTGTCCCAGTGGTTGTTGTGAACAAACCTAGCAACTCTTCTCTGGACATGTTCCAGCTAATTGATGTCTTTGGCCTGGTATGGTACCCATGCAGCTGCTGCATAGCTGAGGGTTGGTACAACAAGGGAGTGGTAAGTTCGTTCTCGATCTTTCTTGGTGCAGTTGTACAGGTTCCTCCTCAGGAATCCGAGTGTCTTTGAAGCCTTGGCTGCAGTGTTGTCGACATGCTGTTTCCATGAGAGGTCTTCAGTGAGTGTCATTCCCAGGTACTTAGCACTGTCAATGTCATCAAGAATGTGTCCTTGAAGGTTGTACGAGTGTTTTCTGCGGAACCGCGTGTTGTTGCACATATGTAGGACCTGGACTTTCTTGGGATTGAAGTGCATCTGCCATCTTGTCTCCCACTCTCCAAGGGCATCCAGGTCCCTCTGTAACTCAGCTGAATCAGCCTCTGTCCTGATTTCTCTGTAGAGGAGTCCATCATCTGCAAATAGGCGTGTCCTCTGATGTTGTTACTTCTGGCATGTCATTAATGAATGCAAGGAACAATAGGGGTGCGAGGACTGTACCCTGAGGGACCCCAGACAGGACGTTTGCTTGGAAGGACGTGGTAGCGTCCAGGAGAACCTGCTGCTTCCTGTAGCTGAGCGAAGAGCGCTGTTTCTCACTCAATAGAAATGAAGTTTTTGTAGTAGTCGCTTGTGTGGCAACTTGTCGAATGCTTTCAAAAAGTCCAGTAGGATGACATCTACTTGGTGTTTTCCAGTTCGAAGCTTGCTGGTCATTCAATGGAGTGTGGTGATCAGTTGGATTTCGAATGACCGTTGTTTTCTGAAGCAGTGCTGGTTGTCGCAGAAGATGCTGATTTTCTCGAAGTGGTTCATGATGCTATTGTGTACAATATGCTCAGGAATCTTGCAGGTCACAGATGTAAGGGAGACTGGCCGATAGTTGCTGGCTTGATGTTTATCGCCTTTCTTAAAGATAGGGATTACGTTGGCTTTCCTTCAGTATTCAGGTACTGTGCCAGTGTTGAGTGATTTCATGAAGATTTTTACTGGGGCGAGTTCTTCTGCAGCTGTTTTGAGAATGAATGTCGGGATGGTGTCAGGTCCAGCTGTAATATATGGGTTTGAATTCTTCAGTAGTTTGATAACGCCTCAGATGGTTACTAGAATGTTGTTCATCGTGGGGTGTGGGCTTGTTTTTTGTGGAAAGTGATCAGTATTCTCTCTGGTGTTGGCCGACTGAAACTGCTGGTTTAGTATCTCAGCTTTCTTCTGGCTTTCACTCTGTAGGAAGCCTTCTTAGCCGATCAGAG
>VMBQ01002434.1:94742-131265 GCA_007657795.1 Dreissena rostriformis
TTTAGTCCATACGCAGATATCGTCAAGATTTCAAAATATGGCGTTTTAATCGCCTATAGACGTTGCTGTCTAGGCTTGCACTCTGTATTTTACTGCTGTATTGTGGGACTAGCAATGGTTGCACACTGTACTTTATAGTGTTTGTATCCAGAGGAGGAGGACGTGGTTGAGGCGGCGGTGTTCCTTCTGAGCGACCGGGCGTCAATGATCAATGGGACGCTACTTCCGGTTGACGGCGGCATGATCATCAGTTGTGTTTAGAGTTGAAGCATTTTATTAAGTCACTGGAACATGGCATTTACCTGTCCAGGGGGTGTACACAAGTATGCAATACAAACGGTTTGAGTCGAAAAAGAGTCAATTTAATATATTTACGGAATTGATAACATATTATGCATCCGTATTTTGCTATAATATTTAAAACTGTTAATTGTAATTCACTCTTACTTACTCTTCGATCATGTATTTCAAATTAAAAATACAACTCTGTTTTAGTGTCAACTATGTTTGTACATGCTATTGGCAAACGTATTGTGGAGTAGTTGAGACATGACCTTGAAAGTATCATCGTGGCGGTCGTATTGTAATCACTTGTACTTCAAAACACTTTGGCATTATAGTCATAGATCATTTTTGTATTTTACCCTCATGCGTTTGTAAATATTTATTTAACTAGATCAAGTGTGCATGTGCAAGTTTACCGACGAAATGCAAGCACTTTGCAACATACCGTCATATGAAAACTTGCATAACATGTTTAACTTTATTTGAACTTTTAACAATTATTATTGGGAAATCATGCGACGTTGTTTTCTTATCTGAAAACGACGAGCAGAAAATAGATAAGCGTCATCCGGATGACACATTTTTGGGAACCCAAAACAAATAACGTGTAACTATTGCGCAATTTTCAATTTGATTGCCATCTGAGAACATAATAATTAAGTACGCGCTGGATTATGGATATATAGTCATATTTAGTTGTATTAAAACTAGTTTCGAAACAAACCCGTATAT
This sequence comes from Dreissena rostriformis, assembly GCA_007657795.1. Taxonomy (NCBI): domain Eukaryota; kingdom Metazoa; phylum Mollusca; class Bivalvia; order Myida; family Dreissenidae; genus Dreissena; species Dreissena rostriformis. The sequence continues at coordinate 95,760 of VMBQ01002434.1, forward strand.
TGATGAAAATTGATCGAACATTATTCATAGGTATAGACGCCTTTTAAAAACGATTTCTGTTTGTACAACAAAATACTTTCATATTGCCAAAATTGCTTTTGTCTGTAATTCATATTTTATCCAAAATATTGTGTTCGTTTATTATTGATTGATTTCATTTCACATCATATGAATGATTAACAAAGAAACTGGTATCTTAGAAGTAATTGCCATATTCATTGATGCACATTTCTTAATATTGGCGCAACTTTTTCATAACTTTTGTAAAATATACTACAAATCGTATCAAATCGCATTTCCAGCCAGTTGTTTTATTTATGATGCATTATCACAGATATATAAAAAAAAACAGTATCAGGGATTTCTTGATTTGGGGAAAGGGCCTTCAATTTCTGGGGGAAAAAACTATCGACAAAACTCAAAAAGGGGAAGAAATTTTCCAAAGTAAGCTTGAAATTTGGGGAACATTGCATTATTTTAAAGAAAGTGTTCTTTCTCTTGGGGCAAGGAGCCTATATAAAGCCTTTGCTAAGAAGGAAAACGAATACATGAGTATTTTTATTATTATATGTGAACTGTAGTGGTACAAGGTAGTTGAATCGTGGTATTGATCCTTCGGAGTGAATACCTTGAAACCACCCTTATCATCACGGACATTCACTTTCAGTATATCTTTCTTGTGAATATCTCGGTACCCAGGACATTGTTCTGCAGTTTTCTTTACCTCTAGTGCAACATCGGTCTTTTCCAATTTGCTTTCAAAAACGACGGCTGCATACCATCAAAGTTGTTTTCCGCAATCTTCGCTTTTGGTCAAGTATGTACCCTTACCATGAACGGCATCATTCTGTGTATCAGTGGATTGTTTTATATAACCAGAATCAAATATTTGTTTCGCGCTATCCCTATCGGTGTGGTATCGTAGTGGCCGTCTATTCAAACGAAAGCGGTGTTGGGAAATGAAGGGGGATTTTCAAAAATAGTTCGCGTAGTCAATGAAATGCATGCGTCATCCAAATAACTTCAGTGCAATTTACCAGAACACGAACACAGATCCCTACGCGTCCCTGCATTCCAATGTTTATTTCTATAGATTTATTGTAAATGGACGAGTCTAGTCAGGCAACTGATTAGATGAAGTAGCACATTTGAGGAATATATGTTAACGTTGAAACCATACAGGTTTTATTAGCAATATAAACATGAGTTGGAAGCAATTAGACTATATTTGTTTAATGAAGAAAACCATATAGCACAAAAACAAAACTACTCTAATATTATTAATGTTGCCTTTGTGGTACGTTAAATTTCTTAACAAACTTAGAAAAAAATAACCTAGTGAATACAATAGTAATGAAAAATTTGTCCCCCTAATGCAAGTGAACGATAAAAGTGTTTGTTTGTTTTTAGACCTACACCATAACCATGCAGATGACTGGTAATTCGATGTATAATACATTGATAAGCATACACACAATTGTGTTTATAATTCATCACAGCATATGGGTGGTAATAAATCTTTCTTGTTTATTGCATTTAGTTAAACTACTATTTATTGTTAAATAAGTACAAAAACGAGCATAACATATTGAATGCATGAAGCTGTTCATACGATTTTACCCAATAAATTACTTTATAATGTGTGATTGTTTATTGCCCGGTGTTATGCCTCCACTTTAAGAGGGGGGAGGTTTGCATTTTCTCTTTGTCCTTCCGTTTGTCCTCCATTTCGTCTCTCGGTTAAAATTGTATTCAGAAATTGTCCATGGATTCACAACGCGAACGTGTGTGAACCGTATACATAATTTAATATTTTTCCAAAGCTTCCAGAGTGGTTATAAGGTTTTTCTATTTTTTGACCTGATGACATTGTTTTTGGACGCACACAACCTTGATTATACCATGTACGAAATAATGATAAAATACAACAAAGAAATCCGGAAAGAATACATTTGAAAACAAAATATCTCAAAGAAAAACAAATATGCTTGACATATTAAAGACTTTTTTTCCTAAGACCAAAGGACGATCTACTGGTAGTTTTGGTGGTTTTAATGTGTTAAAAGAAAGACAAGGAATGCACTTTAAACATAATTCGTACCATACATGAAAAACAACGCAAATTACCAATTTAAAATAAATATATTGTAGCCACAAAGTGGTCATATAGTTTTCGTATTGGACCAATAGGAGTTTGAAAATGGTTTTTGTTTGATAAAGTCTAATAATATATTTTATACGGCGCAAGTATGTATTTTTTTTTTTAACAAATGAAAACACTTATCGTTAAACATATGTATGTTAATTTTTATTATTATCCATCCTGCTTTGTATATGTCTCTATATAAACCCAGGATGCGACAATGTGGATTTTAAGGTTTGAATATTAAAAGACCATTTGCGGCTTTCTCATCACGGATGTACACTTTCTTGATATCATTCCGCGGTATATCGCCGTCGTGTTTGTAGACATCTCTGTCGCCACGATACTTCTTTGCAGTTGTTTCGATTTCCAGTACCACGTCTGTTTTTCCCAGTTTGCTTTCCCAGAACGCCTGTTGACCATCATAGTTGTTTCTGGCAACTTCCTCCTTTGACGCATGTGGACGAACCTTTGTCAAATAAGTGCCCGGACCGAACACTGCATCATTTCGAGTATCAGTGGATTGTTTAATATGACCGGTCTTCAATATTTTTGCCATGCTTTCCCTATCGGTGTGATGATAGTATGTGTCCTTAACTGAAACAAATTTGTCAAACCATCAATACAGTTTATTCAAATTACTTATGTTTCATATTACGTTATGTTTAACATAAGCAATTATCGCGTTACCGCACCAACTTTGTGTTATCGGCAAAAGACGAAGACACGAGTAACAGATACAGTGAAGATGACTATAAAACGACCTGTTTAAAAACAAAGACAATCATGCCGATCAATAATGTGCATTAGCTAGGTGACCTAGCGTTTTCTAATTTAAAATGAAGTCTGAAAAATGGCCTGCATTACATAGAAATACTTCAGACGAATTGTCAATCGTAATCCAAAATGATTTCTTATACAGTGGTTACTTACCTGAAGCGGCATCCATCCTTTGTTGCGAATGATTTTAGAATCAACTGTAACATTAACGGATACAATTAGTGATATAATGTTTTATTTAAACATGCACGTTATTCCGTTCGTATATTTAAAGACGATATTTATAACTCAAACAAAAAACAATGCACGCACCAAGACTAGTATAATTTCAGTGTGTTTTAAATCCGCACAACGCACCTCCTTGTCTCGAGATATGTACGAATGAATGGTTTGGTTTGATATATAAATAACATAATTATATAAGCTATTAGGTGGCGGAAATATTCCACAATAATACCCAGACTTCTACGAAGTATATTTTGAACGTCATGCTTTTAACCTGCTATTGTTTAATATAGAGACTATGGTACAGACTCTTTCTATAGACTTTAGTTCTCTATTGAATTGTGTAAATAGATAAAGACACTTCGGTTGGATACTTGCCATGATCTCAAATTGTCTACCAAACGTCAATAATGCGTTTGCTCAGTACTTGGTTTTATAAACTTTAATGCCAATGAGTACATGTTTTTATGTTTCCATGCGAAAAAATTAATTTATCATATGACAGAACGAATCCAATTTACATACATTGTGTTATGTTCGCAGTGTTTCATGCATGTTAGACACAGATCAAAAGTAAGAGCCAGTGATTAACATCAAATAATTGCTGTGTATATGTGTGTTGATTTTGTGATTTTTACCGCGTTTTAATGAGAATTTGTGTAGTTTTTTTTATAAATGCAAAATGACTTTTACAAAACAGATTCATTGGGTACCATGTTATTACATACATCAAAATGGGGATGTTTTGGGTAATACAATAAAACTTTTGACAATCTGTCTCAAAAACTTATTTTGTTACCAAAGTATTCTAGTTGCATTTAAAATTTCTAAATCTTCCAAAACAGTCTATTACGGGCTTAGGGTTTGAATTTTCAATTTTAAATGTTGAGCACAATATTTTAATCAAATGATGCAAGTGTAAATATAGCAAACAAGTAACCTCCAGAAACTCTATCAGAAAATGAATTATTGTTACTATTCACTACTCTTCCAATAGAACACCAAGTATGAACATATCACGATTAAATCTATGATATCCGCATTAGAAAGGCCAATGTTAGACATTGGATATACCTGCAGATATGTTTGGCAAGGCTCAGACGTTTGATATCATCGATATATATTTAACGGCTTATATAATATTTTGGAAACCCAGTTAAGTTTTCCAAACGAGCATGCATTCTAGTTGCACAAGGCCGTGTATAAAATAAACATCCGATATGTATCCAAAGTAGAGAAAAAGTGAAACATTTATCTTGATCTTATATTATCATGAGTGTTTAAAGCCCCTGTTACGCTCAAAATCAACGAATATTTCGTAAAATATTTCGTAAAAAAAAGTTAACATATAAACAATCAGTGTACCTTACAGCAATAGCCCAAATTTCAACGCTAGATGTGCTCTGGTAAAATAGATTTAACAAGAAACTAAATGCTATTTTGTGGGGGGTTTTGTGGTACAATATATTCAACACGTGTTCCTGTACTAATTTAGTGTTTGCGTGTCGTATGAATAGATATCGTTGCTGGAAATTAAAATGGAGAAAATCGTGCCTAAAAAAAAAGAGCATTGTATAACTTGTTAAATCTATGTTACCAGACCACATCTAGCGTTGAAATTTTGGCTATTGCTATAAGGAACACTGCTTGCTTATGTGTTAACTTTATTTTACGAAATATTTTACGAAATATTCGTTGATTTTGAGCGTTACAGGGGCTTTAAACACACAGGCTAATATAGCACATGTAAAATTCGGTAATACAGAATAGATTCAAAGGAACAATAACAACATAACCGTTGTTGTGCTTTCAATAATATTTATTACAATATGTTTCTTGTCAATTCATGTTATTAAAAACAAGTGAAACCTGTTCATTTAAATATAATCCTTGACAAAGATTTATTTATCGAAAGAGTAGTGTATGCATAATACAAAACTATAAAAAAAAAATGGCAACATTTAAAATATTCATAAGCTGTGAGTAAAATGCACCATATGCGTAATTATTTATGTATGTGCTTCTATGGCTCCAGTGGAACATTGCTAGCTTAGAATTGTTAGAACAGTTAAGTTCCTTTGGGTCTCAGGTCAACGCCAAAGGCCTTTGGACCGCTCGTTTGTTTATGGACATATTGTGCGGATTAAAAAAATGCAGGAACAATTGAAAACATCTTGTATATTACAGCTTTTATATTTCAAAACACATTTTGTACGAATTATAATTATTTATTTAATATTTATCACAAAACACCTTAAAGTTACTTATACATGTAGGTAAGCATTTTAAGTTCTCAAACATAATCAATCTAAAATAAAACTGGAATTTGCATGACTTTGTCACTAAACGATTTCTTCAAGAGTAAAATACAACAGATTTTTAGGGAACCAATACATTACTTAATGATGAATTTATAACAGTATGATCTTGCTGTACCTTTTAATGTGGCAAAGGAAATACATTACTAAAATATCTGAAAAAATGTCCATTTTCTCTACAAAAAGAAACTGATGATTAATTAATGTTACATTTTCAAAGACACAATTGCACATGTGTGCTTTTTTATTATTTGTCGCCCGCATTACAGAATTGGGTCGAATATCGTTGTCTTGTTATGCTTTCTTTATTTGTTTATCCTGTTTGAAGTTCGTACCCAATCACAATTAGATATTTGTTTTGTTCGCAAGAAGCAAAGTTGGCGTGTACACTTTCAATCCACCATCAGCATTTTTGTCACGAATGTAGACTTTCTTGATTTTTGAAGTAGGAATATCCCCATGATATAAATAGACATCTCTTTTGTCATCACATTTCTTGGCTCGTGCTCGGATTTCCAGAATAACTTTTGTCTTGTCCATTTTGCTGTTCCACAAGCCATCATAGTTGTTTTCGGCAACTGCCACTTCTGACGCATTCGGTCCAATCGATGTTAGATAAGTTCCCTCGCCAAAAACTGCATCGCCCACTTTTGGATTGGATTTAAGAATTTTGCCTGACTGAAGAATTAACTTGACACTTTCTATGTCAGTGTGGTGGTACAGTGTACGTTCTTCGACCAGACGAATATGTAATAATGTACGAAAACATAAATAATAAACAATTATTGAAGGCATAGGAACTACAATTCAATATTCCTTGTTATCATTTGTGTCGGTACTAGATACTTTAATTTTGCAGGATTTGTAGTTAAAGTTCAATGTAAATTGTGTAACCAAATTCGACGTCTTACCTTTCGTTGAACACCAACAATTTCCCATATTTGCACGATATTGTTAAACTACAATAAAATAAATACAAAGTTTATACTTGTTCAATTTATTTTCTGCTTTTATTTAACTTCTAATTGTGTAGTTCTTTAAATGAACATATGTTATGTAGATTTGAAACAGTATTTACCCTTATTCATCCCTAATGGGAGCTCTACTTTTGCTTTGTTTCGAACATGTTTATGCAGACAACCGGATCATTCAAAATAGTGATTTTATTTATTAAGATATATTTAAAAAAACAACAATGAATATTAAAATATTAACATAAAAAAGAATCGCATTTACCTTTGTTAAAGAGAATCCTTCTCTGTGTCATAAAGGCTGAGCTAAACAGTATCATATATTGATCAATAACAAATATTTATAGGAAAAAATCCAACAGCTCAATATGGTAATTTATAAATCCACATAGAAATATCGATCGGTATGACGGTCTATTCAAAACAGCGAGATAAATTGATAATTGGAATCAGTTCGTTTAAAGCTGAATACGAAAAACAATTATTTATAACGTTTCGAACATGTTAGCGTAATTGGAAATATTGCTCTTTCTTTATACGCATGTAGTAAAATTCAATACAAAATTTGAAAAAAAAACAACAACATTAAGTTATTTGTTTAAGTAAAACATTTATAAAACATTCATATGCTCATGCCAACACTCATCACAGATTGTTAATTAACTAAAGAAAATTACGCACAATACCGTTGCAGTGTTTCGAATCACAGCTTAAATGTCAACATTACTTTAAAAAACTAAAAAAAACAACAACAGAACAAAAGTAAACACGAACTTTCACAATAACGCTTAGAACGTTAACTGTGGTGATGGAGGTAGATACATGTTCAGGAGTCGCCATCCCTTGTGTACACGTTTGGAGAACAATTTAAAGATAATTATAAGTGTATGTTACATAAATCTAAAACACAGCAAGCGGGACAAAAACATCAATCCCGCTTTTATGTCATCAAATCCAAGTGCCGAAATTGTATTACAAACTGCAAACATAAGCAAAAGAAAGAAAAATAAACAAAACAAAATAACTCGTATCAATTAAAATGTGGTGGACTATTCAAATCACATTAGTTATAGGCGAATAGTGATGCGTGATCATTACCGTACGCTTCTTCGCGCTCGGTTGTGACAGGTCTCCCGATTCATTTAATGAGTACAAGATGTTGTCTCGATTCGAAACGATCAAGTTGATCGGGTTCCTCGAATTTCACGTTCTTGTGTACGGCAATGCCGTTCCCAACTTTGCTAAGTACCGTAATCAATGTGCTCCGTTAAGATACGATGCGATTGTGATTGCTATATCTTTCAGAATGTAATTGATGGCGTTCACGTTGAGGCTTAGACTGTACACAAATGATATAAATAAAGCACGAAAGACTATCCATTTCATGATACTTAAGATCGCATCAGATCGAAACATAAAGTGACTTTTTATTGCATACGAACGACTGCGATCACCACGATTCGGAAATACAAATCGATATGATTGGACGCGCTTTGTTATGATACAATGCGAACTGATACGGTTTGAAATGATCATCTCGATAAACAGTATATCGTAGTTTATCAGTTTAGACCATTGAAACATCATCCGCGGTTAAAGACGAGTGGCCCTATTGACTTCAATATCTTATAATACCTGATTAAATCCTAAATAATCATTACCGTTAGTCCCCGATTAAGACCATGATTTAAACCGTGAGGCCAATCGTGATGGTGGGAAGCCAGACGACGCTTAATTTCATGTACATGGATTGGATAACGAACAAGTTATACTTAGACAAGCTTTATCGTAACATTATTCATCGTTGTTTGTAATATTGTATTACAGATTTCATACATATATGTTTATTATAAATAATTTAGCAATATATCCAGATAAATCGGAGATTGTCATTTTTCACCTCTTGTTTTGGATTTTGCGTCTGAAAATTACCTTCAACTGCAACTCAAAGGCTGTACGTGCACGGAATAATACATCAAATACTGTTATTTAGGATTATTTGTAGCTTTAGAAACTCTTGAAATTAACAGATAAAATTTCAATACATGCCTATGTATAGTTTCCCTTATATCAGTCGTGCCTGTATATTTTGTACTTATGAAGTAATTATATTATAAAGCAATTTCTGAATGGGTAAAGAATTCTGGTTTATTATGAATATAGAACAAAAATAAACCGTCTGCATTGTTAACGTCCTTTTTGAACAAAAGACGCACATTTTATAATGATTAAAGCTGGAACAATTACATTTATCCTTTGATAGTTTATGAATTGATTAATATAACATGAATAATTATAAACCAATCGTCATTTTATTTATCTGACCTTCTTAGTAATAATAAAATAAAAAAAAACACACTTGACAATATTTATTCAAAATGTTTATCATTACCCATAACATTTAACGGTGTTATATTTCATTTAAAGTTTAATTTATGTTCATAACCCATATTTTTTAATTTACTATTTTATCAGTGTGACGATGCCTACATCATCCTTTGAATCGCCCGGGTAATGCATGTGTATCTTTAACGCCACTTTGCCTGTCGCGTGACCGGAGAAGGTTTATTTGTTATCGATAAACTGGTAATTTGATACGTATTTTTTCTTTGAGACAGCTACCTGTTAGGTTTTGTTAAACCCGTATGAAGTTGCACACATTTATTGATCCATTAGACGAAACAGGAAGAGAAATTCAATGCGGACGTGGCACAAATATTATAATGCGCATGTCGACGAGCATTTGTTTATGTTTTTGTGTCAGTGTTTAACCTTGGATTGAAAATACGAGCAAAGGTATGTATATTAAACATATTTTATGTTAATTAGCATATAACATGGAATGTCTGCGTGTTAGTTTCTTGCGTGTTATTAAGGTTATTTAAAACAACACAAAAATAATACAAAAATAAATTAATACATTAAATCAATTTGGTAGATAAGAGGTTAATGAACACTTTTTTTTTTGTCGGTTTCGACACAATACCGATTTAATTCACGATAGATCAGAGAAAAAAATCAATTGAGGAGTGACACAGCACCAAGTGTAAGCTTTATTTGTTGTGAACTCGCATAAATTATAAATAGCAATCAACCTATTTCTTTACTGCTCCATGTTGGCTTGTACGAGATACATCAATCACTAATTGGGTCATCATCTAGTTACATGTGAAGTTTAAATACTAACGTCATGTCGGCGTAGATTTTTACAATGTTGGTGCCCTTTTATACAACGCTTTTAATGACGTCAGTATGAACAAAGTTATTTCACATTGAAAAACATTGACATTATTATTTAACATGTGGTGTTAAAGGACTTAAAAATGTAGTTCAATGATTTTTTCGATAAAGGATAATTTTGACGCAATACCAAAAAAGTATTATCAGAGAATTAATTGTTTCTAAATGATAAGATTATTAACATAAGCGCATGCCTAAATGAGGATAAATGTCGACTTACATTAAAACATTTTATTTACTCATTCTAGTACGAAGTACAAATTGCTCGGAATAAGCTTTCATGATTTGCCTGTCATGTACGTCATTGAGGCTTAAAATATATGTTTGAAATGAAATTTTTAAATGACTCTGTACTTCAATCGCCGAGTGAAATGTGATCGCACTTACCAGTGATGATCCTTATATGATAATATTGCAAAATTAAATATTTATAAGGGCCAACCAGACCTATATTACTTCGCTTTGAGTAAATGAAAATAGTTAGTAAAGTATCGTTACAAAACAAATGATCTTTTGGAGATACGTAGACTATTCAAACTATCACTTTATGCATTTTAATTATGAATTTACAAAAATCTAGTTTATTTACAGGTATATTTGAAGGAACAAAAGTCGTTGAAGGGAGATCGATACAATCATACCACGGTGTAAAAACCCTATTGCTGTTGTTGCGTTTGATTTGGGGACCACTTTCAGCGGCTATGCGTTTTCATACGTGACAAGCCCCAACGATGTTCAGATGAATCAGAGCTGGTGCCCAGGTGGCTAATTCTCGCAATATGTAACGTATAAAACCCCAACCAGCGTGCTACTTGATAAGGACGGGACATTCCACTCATTTGGATATGAAGCTGAAGATAAGTTTGCCTTCTTGGCTGAAGATAATAAACAACAGGGCTGGAGGCTGTTTAGACGCTTCAAAATGATATTGCATAACGACAAGGTAGAATTATAAAAATGCATATTTCATAAAACCAGGCATGAATCGTCAATATTGCAAATATTACAACAATTACAAAATCATTGATAATGTCTCTAGGAATCAATAGAAAAAGGTTTTTCGGATGTCAAAGCAAATGTCTAAAAATAATTCCTAAAATACAACCATGCATAAATCTTTTATAATGACCACCTTACATACCAAAACTTTAAAAAGCAACCAAAAACTGTCAAATAATTAGACAATAATAAATAATAGTTTATAAAAATCGATGCATGTAAAAGATGTATGTAGTCAAGCTTTTTTCTTCAGTTTATCCATTTTATTTCATTTAATTAAGTAGTTTGTTTTATTGTTAATTATATTCTGATCGTTAGAATTTGTCGCGTCACTCAGTTGTTAAAGACCTGGAAGGAAAATCACATCCTGCTATGGAAATATTTTCAATGGCGATACGGTATCTGCACAGACATGTGATAAAAGCGGTAGAACTTCAGCGGCCGAGCTTTCCTGAAACAGAATTCCAGTACGTCCTTACTGTACCAGCAATATGGGACATTCGTGCGAAGTGCTTCATGAGGGAGGCAGCACAAATGGTGTCTATGCTATTATAATAATATTAATATGTGGAACAAGTTATCTCTTTCAAAATACCTGATTTACAGCCAACTATATTTTGTGAATAACATTTGAAAATGGTATTTTACATTTACGCAATAATAACATGTTCGTAGTCTACACACGGCTTCTTCTCGTGTATTTATATTCGTTCATAAATTGTAAATGCATTATATATATATATATATATATGCGTGTGTATTTATTAGGCGGGTCTCGATGGAAACAGACTGGAATTGGCGCATGAACCGGAGGCGGCAGCATTGTGGTGTTGCCATGACGCTATCAATGACGGTTTAGCAGATGATCTTGTAACGTCTGACTCGAAGTGCATGGTCATAGACCTAGGAGGTAAACACTTGCACTCATAATACGGTCATAAGATATACGTTAACATTGAAAGAGATGAATGCATAATATATGGAGGAAATGCGATGCTAATTTTTTTAATTCTCAGCTACTTTTTCAACTAAAGTTACATGTCTGTTTCTATATTTCTGATAATCAGGTGGAACTGCCGATATATCCGTTCACCAATTATCTCCAGGAGGACGCATTAAGGTGATAGAAAAAGCAAGTGGAGGACCTTTGGGTGGTATCTATGTAGATCAGCAGTTTTTAAAATATCTAGAAGACAAATTTGGTGTTGTAGCTTTCAAAGCAATGCGAGAAAAACAAATCGGAGATTATTTTGATATCATTCGGGAATTTGAATATAAAAAACGAGCCACAGCATACCATTCAACAAAGATATTTGCGTTCAGAATCCCCTTGTCACTAAACAGGAAAATGCCATCAATTCTACAAACGGTACTACAGTTACTATCGGGAATTACTTTGGTAACTAATCCACCACCGCAAGAGGAAAAAATTCGCATTGAATCAGCTCAAGCTGAGAAATGGTTTGAACAACCTGTTTCATGTGCTATAGAACACGTCAAGGGCCTCTTGAAAAAAGAGGAAATGAAGCATATCAAAACCATTTTGCTCGTTGGTGGATTCGGGGAGTCTCAATACGTTCAAGATAAATTCAGGAACGAACTGGCCGGAATAAGACTGATAGTTCCAAAAGACCCAGGCTTGGCTGTTCTGAAAGGAGCCGTGCTGTTTGGACATAACCCTAGAAAAGTGGCATCTCGCGTGATTACGCATACGTATGGTATAGGGATAAAGGATGTATTTGATGAGAAGAAACATCCGATAGAAAAAAAGGTTTGCGAAATGATAAGTGGTATGGTGAAGATGTTTTCTATATTTTCGTCAAAGCCAACACAGAAATCGTTGACGATGAAGAAGTATCGCGTAATACTGAGCCCTTGGGTAGCATTTCGAAAATTAATGTATATAGAACCTTGTCGAAGAGCCCACAGTACACATATGATCCCGGATGTGAACTGATTGGTAAGCTGTCAATGAAGAACATGGACAATGTACCGTTACAAGAACAAACAAAGAAAGTGACCTTCATGTTTGGTAATACAGAACTCCTTGTGAAAGTATATCACACCGTCACTCGTGAAGAACAAATGCTCAGTTTGGACTGTCTGCAGTAAATATATTAAAAACGCCATTTGATTTAATTGTATGAACAATATTCGCCGTTGAATACATTCTGATTACAACTACATTAACAATGAGTAAGGTATTCTTTCAGAGGTAATGCAATAAACATTGATAAGCTATTGTAAAGAATCTACCAAATACGAATGGTGATATTCTGAAGTGATAATAGCGTTTAAATAATAAGACAATCCTTATGCATCACCATCTATTTTATCCTGGTCACAATCACCCCATGTTAGCAAAACTGGTAAATGTTTCGTCTTATTGTGTATTTGATATGTTTCTTAATTGATGTGGTAAATTATAGCATCTCGAGTAAGCTTATCCAGTGCACTGATTAAGCATCCATGTTGTTGTTACTTCGAACATTGTGTGTGCAGAGTACAGCTTTAAATATGGATTTACGTGAGAAAGTTAAAAGAAAGTTGTTGTAGATGACATCCAACCAAAACGTAGGTAATGGTCATTGAATAAAATGAAATTTGTTTTAATTGCTCATAGATTTTAATTGGCATTGTGCTTTTAGATCACCTTATCAGGTAGTTCGTATGGTAGGCTATTGTGATCATTCTATTTCCGACGTTCATCGTGCGTCGTAAGGAAAAAAACTTGGTCAGATTATTTATCTGAAAAACATATCTTCTTTTTTTGATAAAATAGACTTTATTTACCTCGTCCATAGGTATGTATGTGCAGGTCGAGGCCATCCTGCTCCATACCGTACAAAAGACTATGTGTTAGTAGCACAAATATGACTTGATATTTTTAGAGAGACATACAAATACATTGTGTTTTATATGGATATATAGACAGTGTATCTGAAAAATATCTAGGCAGTGTTTGAATCTGGTTCACGTGAGTCCAAAATCTATGTCACCAGGTCAAATTGTAGAAAAACCGTGTTCCTACGCTAAACGCCACCTTTATGACTCAATCTTGATGAAATTTTATCTTAACAATATATGGGGCGAAATCGTATTAATATCACGTGCGTCTAAAACCTAGATCACCAGGTCAAATCTTGAAAAGAAAACGTGTTACCACTCCAGAAAAGCATAAATGATTTTAATCTTGATGAATAAGAATGTTAATCATGACATTTTATAGACTAAATTCCTATCTTGGTCACGTGCGTTTAAAATCTAGGTCATTAGGTCAAATCTCAGAAAAACTTCGTAACCGCTCAAGAGACAAAAATCATTTATGACTCAATCGTGATGACGCTATGTCAGAATATTTGGTAATATCTAGGCTAATTCGAATATGGCACGTATTCTTCTAAAATCTATGTAACCAGTTCAAATCTCAAAACTTAAAACCTACGTTTAACAATATCTAAATCAATTTCGATTCTGGGTGACGTGCAGCCAAAAACTATGTCACTAAGTCAAATCATTTTTTTTTCAATCCTTATGCCGAGTTCGAATATGGTCATGTGCGTCCAAAAACAAGGTCACAAGATCATATCTTACAAAATCATGTTGTCACTCTAGAAGCCACATTTATGACTTAATCGTCATAAAACTTCATCAGAAAATTCATTAGGTCAAATCATAAAAAAACATTGTCTCTAAAACAACTTTAGATACCACAATTATGGATGGAACTTGGTCAGAGTTTTTGTTTCTTTTCAATATTTATGCCGAAATCAAGTATGGGTCACGTTCGTCCAAAAATCTAGATCACCCGGTAAAATCTTTAAAACAAAATGTCAAAACTATAGAGGCCACATAATTTACTTCACCTATATAAAACTTGGTAAGAAAGCTTATCTTAACAATATATAATGTTAGTTTGAATCCTGGTCAGATGCGTCCAAAAACAAGGTCATACGATCAAATCTTTAAATAAAAAATTACCACTCCAGACTCCACATTTTTACTCAGCCTTGATGACACTTCGGAAAGTCGGAATGTACATCTTGATAATATGAAGGCCATGTTTAAATCTGGGTCAAATGGGGTTGAAAACTAGATACACAGGTCAAGTCTTTATTTATTTGTGTCCGTTAAATTAGGCCAGTGCTTAAGGGCCACTATGGTCAATTATTTTAATTTTCACTTTAAGTTTTATTAAAAACCCTGTATCAGGTATGAGGTTCAGATCAAATTCAACTTGTTTAACTCCCCTAATGTGTCGAATGAACCGTTCCATGGCGGTGGTCCCAGGTTTTGTTCAGTTGTATGTGTGTCTCTTTGGAATGTGTTGACCTCGTACTGATAATAATATTATTTTCTTGCTGGTTCAAGTGACATTTTATTTTCTTTGTTGTTAAAGGGTGTCAATACTTCTCGTGTAGTCATGCGGTGTTTGAGAGGGACAACATTGATCCAAAATCTTGACTATCACAATACGAAAGACATTTGATACAGTGATAGCGCGTGTAAATGAGTGTAATTAGAAATGAAGTTTGACTTAATCAATACATATCATTTGTCCTTAAATTAGATAAATACATGAGACTTGTTTCTGATCGCCTGATATATCTTACATGTAAACGAAACTGAATTTTTGTGTTGTATTATGCTATGTTTGATATATATGTTGTTGGGTGTTTTTTATAAAATATGTAACATTACTACAGTTATTCTATAAACATCGATGATTATAGCAAAAATTCATATTAAGAATGTTAACTTATGTTATAATGCCTAAACCATGTATGCATGTATGGTGTTAGGTCCATGTGTATTTGTGTTGTTCTCGTATGTCATACATTTACTATCGGATTTAAATAAAATAATATGATGTTAATCGTTATCTTTTGATTATTGAAATGGTGTTTGCAATTATAATATAATCATGCCAAATCGTTAATTGGCCTTTTGTGAATTTACAAATATGAAAACAGAAATGAATGGTTCATTTTAAACCATCGAAGTTGGCGTTGCAATTAAACTTTGTTACTAAAAACGTGTACGGTGTACATAAACTTTGGGTATGCTCGATTGGCACGTCAAAAAGTATTCCAGAATTAATTCCGCACTGTGCCACCGATTCCGCCAATCGAGTGAACACTGTCGGTAAAAAGATTGCTGTTAATAATACAATGAATTTGTGTATTACCCCGTTATTATCAAATCTTGCAGAACTTGCAAACATTATTGAGGACATGCAAGTATGCCAAAAATTAATGTCAAGGATAACTCACGTCGAACTGTACAAGATATTTGCTTGCATCTCGCCGGACTTACCTGGGCAAGCAGAATCAGTTTAAAAAACTTTATGCCAACATGAATGTTCTTTCATGATTTAATTAACTGTTATGCGAGAGATAGAGGTTCAAGTTATTGCCATTTTCTTACAAACACCAATAAATTACCAAATAAAGTGTGCAGTTGTCACCATTGTTTTCAAGCAAGTTTAACTCAATAATTCACCAACTAGTCACATCCATACTACTCACCTTTTTGTCGGCGTTGATATCGGCGTAATGAAATGTGTGTTTAATGTAAGCGTGCAACAGTTCTATAGCACGTCTTTAATGCAGATATTAACTTAAAGTTCACTGACCAAATTCAACTATTTTCACTTGTAATTTTGCAGGATTATTCCCCTTTTGTACTTCAGATTCATGTTTGCGCTCAACTACTACATGTCTCTCTATTCAATACAGATATTGAATTTTACCTATGTTAAGTGTCTTTATAAACAATCACTGATCACGATTTAAAAATGTGATCATCCGTGCAGCAGAAATATGTCGTCTTTTGAACTTCAACAAAATTGAAATTCAAGTGACAGATTGCATTCAACAAGTACACATCGCTGTAACTACTCCATTTATGCAATGAAAACTTCACAAACGACCTCTGGATAATCATGCAAGGTCACTGACCGAGGTCCATGATTTCTCTGACCTGCAATTTAGCAGAAGTATACCTCTTTTGTACTAGAAAAAGTCCGAATAAGGGTTGGGTGCAAAAATGCATTTCAGGTTAATATATGTGTGGAATTGCTGTAGTTACTGCATATATTTATTTGAAACTTCACACCTTTCCTGGATCATCATGCGAGGCTACCAACTAATGTCCATAACTTCTACATGCAATTAAGCAGGATAAGAAACTCATTTCGAATAAGATATTAAGATGTAACAGGGTATTCACACACACTTATCTTTAAATTACTACGATTCCAATCAAGACTTCAGTGAGGGTGATAATTGGTGATGAATGAGTGAGTTAAATTACTGACCGTGCATTCTTTTAAGGTGAATCATTCATCAGGTTTTAAATTATTCCTAAACATGAGATCAGTTCTTAAATAACCCTGGTAAGCGGTGGGGGCATTTTCAATTTGCCACATAACATAATATTCTTTATAGAGTGTCTAGATCTGGTCACTGGTGAGTCGTTTTTTCTATATTGTATTGAATGGCTTTCTTGTAATATATACTTGTAATATCTGTAATAAGATTTTTGTGTATTACTATAAAAAATTTAAATTGTTATGATCATTGTAATGTGTTAATTATAAAATGTTTCTTATTCATGTTTCAGACCATTATTTATATCGTTGAAATTAACTATACTACAACCAGCTTGTGTTATAACTTCACAACCCGGCTACAAATATAAACGTTTTCTTGCATCATCTCTACCTGACAATCAAAGGGATTGCAATTTAGGCCAGCTGGGACCAAGGTCACTATTAATAACAAGCGGGCGAAATGTCCAAAGACGCTCACTTGACACTCCAATTAAAGTTACTTTACTGAGCAGATAAAGTGATAATTAGATGCCACAGTAAAACTGCCCCAGCACATGGCAGTCATGTTTTGCAACGAAACACCCAGTCTTTGTATAATAACTACACATTGTTTTTAATACTTATACCAAGTTTCATTACAGGTGGGTTTAAAATGTGATTTATAGAGAGTCCAAATGGTTTTACTATGGTCATGTATTATTTAACATCCCCCGTTCGTGTTTGCCATGCCTGTCTGTCTGTCTGTCTGTCTGTTGGCCTGTCTGTCTGTCTGTCTATCTGTCTGTATGTCTGTCTGTCTGTCTGTCTGTCTGTCTGTCTGTCTGTCTGTCTGTCTGTCTGTCTGTCTGTCTGTCTGTCTGTCTGTCTATCTGTCTGTCATCGTTAAAATATCACGACTGGTATATCACATTACTTGAAAAAGTTCATATTTTCAGTATATTCGGTAATACAATTTCGCGATGTGAAATCGAAAGTACATCGCGAAAATAGGTGACATAACGATATACACACTATAAATAACGCAAGTGAATTGATTATTTTATATAATTATAAAATATATACATTTCACTACGCATGCACAATTTGTATTCCTTAGTTTACCACGTGACGATGATGATCAATCTACTTGCGTTATTTATAGTTAACTGGTAGTTACCTGGTAGACATACCCAGTACAAATAAATAAATAAAAAAATAAAATAAAAATAAAAAAATACTTTTTTCAAGTAATGTTATATATCAGTCGTGATATTTTAAGCAATATAAACTAATAATTGTAAAAGAAAATAAGGTATTTTAGAACTTTTCTTTCTTCGTCATTCGTGGTTTACAGTCCGTTTAAGATGCGTATTGCAGAAAAGCAGAATATCGAGCTCAGCATCGCTAGTTATGATAGACATATTGTTCATTAATACCCCTGTCACACCGGACTGGCGTCCTTACTTCGTCCTTACGGCGACCCAGGTCGCAGTGAGGACGCCATAGACGCCGGAGGGACGTAGTAAGGACGCAAGAGGACGCAGTGAGGACGCCGAAATTTCTCAGGACAAGAGCCCACGGCGAACACTTTTAAGCTGTTCAAAGTGGTCGCCGAAGTCCGGCTTTTTTACGGCGTTCTGTTAAGGACGTCGTAGGGACGCCGTAGAGACGCAATAGTCGAAGTAGGGACGTAGTAGGGTCGCTGTAAGGTCGACATGGACGTCGTGTGGTCACCGCTCAAACCCACAGAAAATGATCATTGACTGCAAGGTATGTCGCCGTGTGGTCGCCGCTGCGGGGACGCCATGGTCGCAATAAGAACGCAGTAAGAACGCCAAGGACGCCGTATGGTCGGCTTTGGTCGCCATAAGAACGCGGTAAGGTCGCGAGGGACGTATTAAGTGAGGACGCGTAGAACGCCATAAACCAGGACGCTGGTGTGACGGGAAGGCGAAAAACAGCATTCTTACCGAAAAAGTCATTGGCGTCCTTACTACGACAATCAGAAATTTCCACAAACACAGTCTAAGGACGCCAGTCCGGTGTGACGGGGATATAACATAAAGCGTATAAAGTTAAAATGAGGACATATGAACCGTTGGTGGTAATTAGATGCGATATCTCCACATGAACGTAGTGGAGATTTGATGAAGTTTTTTTTTTGTAAAGGTGTTAATTTAGCGCACTCGATTGGGTCCTTAAAGTGAGTATGCACGATTTGTATATGTGTTAAATTGTAATATTTTGATAAAAATATGTTACAATAACACAAAATAGGCAAGATTTATACATTGAAGACGAATTTCATAAAATGCAGCAAAGACAAGTTAGCAAAGTTAGCGCTGGTTAAAGCCGATGCCGACACTTTTACTCGTATTTGTTAGGAAACAAAATTGTGTCTTTGTGTCGTATAAACAAATCTGCACTAAAACTAAATTTAGATTCACATCGTTCATGCGTGACATACATGCTGGCGAATTCGGCTGTACAGCCATTTTCGATTTCAGATTTAAATATCTGGCTTATTCCGCATTTTTCGACACATGTTCTTCTTAATTTTTATTTTTATTTATATTGAAATATATGTATAATACGTTTTTTACACATTTTATATAAATTCATAAATGTTTGACAAAATCGTGCAGTCTCACTTTAAGCGCGTATGAATTATTTTGAGACAACGTTTTCTTAAAAAACAAAATATGATGGTGTTTTAATCAACCTGTTTAAAGCTTTATCTAAATAGATTCAACGATTCAATTGTGCGTAAGTCATTCGAAATACGGAGATTATACCAAGTAGCAGCTCCGATATGTTGAGGGACCAGGTCGGTCAAGTACTGATGGGTACGTGAATTTTGAATTGTGTAAAAAACATTAATTAATTTTCGTTCGTCGAGACAAAGCGGTTCCCTGTCAATTTCTATTTGCGGTTCGGTTAAAGATACTTATTTGGATATTGGACGCGCATGCTATAAGTATGTTCCGTTAGAAACCGTTATGCCATTATATTGATCACCGATCGCCGTGGCCTTGTGGATAAGGCGTCCGCCTCGGGATCGGTCGGAGGTTCGAGCCCCATGGGGAGCGTTTGTCTAAGGATGGATGTTTGTCATGGGACTTGTTCCGATTAGGCCGGCTCGTGAGCCGCGAGCGTTAAACATGAATGGTTACCGAATTCTATCCGCCTGGCGCCTGGCATAGTGATAGGAGTTGGGAGGTACATGGTATACACGCAAAAAGTGTCTCATAAGTCAGATTGGCTGGCCCTTTCAATAGGGGTGACACTATAATAAAAAAGACCTATATTCTTATTTTTGTTAAACGTCAACCAAATTTTGTAAAACCTAGTTTCCTAATCACACAAGCAGAAACACGTGTTTCGAATATCCAATCAATTTTATTGAGTGTACAAAGGTGTGACAGAAATGTTCAATAATACTCATAGACAAACTCATATGAGCCGCTTAACGTTAAATGAGTATTTTGCCATAATGGGACCACGAAACATGGCGTGACTTCATAGCGGACAGCTAAACTGGACATGACATAAGACTCATTTTCGCACATTATCTTATTAATGCGTTTATAAATTTGAATGATATACATGTATACAAACATGTATTTGCCCAGTGCCCCAGATAAGCTGCGTATTGGCGTTTTCACCCTATTAAAATGTTTAAAAACGTAAAGAAATTTAATGTAATGCGTATTGAAAAGCAAATCATTTTGACTTTTTTACGCTTATTCTTTAAATTTGGCGCGTACGATTCCAGACTCCATCGAAAATGCTTTGCTCAATGTCTGTAATTTCTCATTGCAATAATTATCGAACGGCCGCGAAGATTGTATTCATTCGAAAGTTATCAAGCGCCTGGATGACAGAGGATCCAAACAGTCGAAGTAATTCAAACGCTTTGCGGACTAAATTTCATAGCAAATTAAGCGTCTGACCAAAATATTTACGACGTGCATGTATTTGTAAAGCGTCTGTACATTCAGTTTCTATAACGGTGCGTACTAAAAATGTCTAAGCGAGGTCGAAAGACGTCCGCAGTTGTTGCGCTAAATATATGTCGATCGCAAACTTGTTCAAACCAAGCAGGCAAGCGCGAATATATGCCGAATCATTCGTGTCATCGATTTGTTAGAAACTGTGTAAACAGCAGTTGAAAGTAGCGCGTTGACATCCAAAAACACGACGGAAAGTCCGTGATTGAAAAAACCTGTCAAAAGTGAAAAATGTCATATCCCAGGTTAGAAATTGTTGACGTTGATGGTACAGAAAAAAAGTTGAAATGTGCATACTGCACCCAGTCTGTGCAACAGAAGTAAAGCAGCAATGATTTTGAGGTATAAATGTTAATAACTGATTTAACACTATTTAAAAACTGAAATCACCCTATTTTTCAAAATCAAGTGGTGAAAACCCTATTACCCAAATAATTATCTGGGGCACTGATTTGCCACGGAATTATTGTCAAGGTGATTCACTTTGTCAATATTGTTAATGGCAGAGGAACTTGTTAAGATCAATATTCATCCTGTCTTCATTTTCTGTTGAGAAATGATATGTTATCATGATTATTTGTCAGCGTTGTGTACAGTATAACAGCATTGTCTATTATCCTCCTCCTACTCCTCCTCCTCATCATCATCATCATCATCGTCATCATCATCATCATCGTCATCATCGTTATCATCGTCATCATCATCATCAGCATCATCAGCATCATCAGCATCATCAGCGTCATCAGCGTCATCAGCATAATCAGCATCATCATCGTCATCATCGTCATCATCGTCATTATCATCAGAATCGTCATCATCATCATAATCGTCATCATCGTCATCAGCGTCACCAGCGTCATCAGCATCATCGTTCTACAAATATTAAGCAACTTTTTATATTGGTAATATTTGGATATTCCAAAGAATTAAGCCCCATATGAAAAAGTAACTCTAACTTCTTTGCGCGTCTTATAAATTAGACTAGTATTTATTTTGATCGAGTACGTTGTTGACACATAAATGATGAAGTCATTGCTACATGCATATACGCGTATTACAATGCGCAAAAACACAATTTAACCATATTTATTTATTTGTCCATTAAAGGATAAAATAATGTTTTATATTAATATAATTATTTTAATATAATGAATTATCTCTACGTTTATTTTACTCTTCAATTTACCACCTACATTTTGTGTATTCCAAATATATACTGAACAACATGTATACTTGAACTAACGCGGATAATTCATTTAAATAATTCTAAGGACTGCTCCAACATTAATTCACATAGTTTCTAACATTTGGTTTAAATAAAATACTTTATTTATGTCACACAACATTTGACAGATGATTGATATCGCATTATGGCTTCCAAATTGAAGACCAATTCAGGGTTTAGATCATTTACGCTAATTATTTTTAAAAAATTGACACTACAATCTATTCCAATGCTGATGTTGGTGTGGTGTGATATAGTTCTTAATTCATTTATTGCGTTTTAGTATTCATTTTAGACGTTCTGACTTATTTTTTTAATGAAAACATGACTTACATGACTAATTGCAAATATTTTCCATATCATATTTCGCCCCCAATTAGCGGAACAATGTTTTGTCACATATCATTATTGTGTATTCCATTCATTGATGGGATTTGAATAAAATGTGTTATTAAAACGCACTACAATTGATGTTTTGTCTTTTGTTGTTCGATGTGGTTTGAAAATTGTGTAATTAAAGGTAACACAATTGATAATGACGTGTAATAAATATTGTATTTTGTAGGCTGTAATGCTTATGTAAAATATAAGTTTTTCATACGAACAGTTTAATTGATGATAATTATATAATCATCAAAGAAAGTATACTGAATCAATATTATAATGTAAGTATATCACGCATAAATCCGACAAAGGATAGGTGATAGAAAACAATGAGCCACAATAAGTATATATATTAATGTAAAATGCAAAATACAAGAAAAAGCAAATTGGGCCCAGTTTAGGGACCTCTGCTCAGATCTCTCCCTTGCAAATGTTCACTCCCAGGACCCAAATAAGTTTTGTAGCTCATTAACTAATAAGATACTGTCCATGGCGGAATGTAGCATTCCGGTCTCCTCCGGCAAGGTTAAGGCCAGAAATAGGGTTACGTGGTGGAATGAGGCGTGCTCCAAGGCGGTTCAGGACAGGAAAAAAGCATTAAAAATACTTAAAAAGAAACCTGCTGAGCATAATCTTCTTAATTATAGGTCCCTCGAAAACCATACAAAGCGGGTCATTTTGGAAACAAAAACTCAAAATTGGAAAGCATTCTGCGACTCAGCAATTATTAACAAGAAAACACTAGGGACTTTTGGCAAAAGATCAGCAGAATTAAAAGAAACTCATTTACTCCTATGCCGCTACTTAAAAACAAAGGCGAAATTGCCACTAGCCCAAGGGAAAAGGCTCATTTTTTGGTACAACATTTCAAATCTGTCTCCTTTCCCTTGAAAAAATTAACTATAAAAAGCGGTTTGAGACGGAGCACCAAAACATTTTAAATGAGCCTGGGGACATGTGCCTAGATAAACAGTTAAACTTCATTCACCACTTTAAATATTTGGCAGAAAGGTGCGAAAGGGACCTAAATTTAATGAGAATGTTAAGAGGCACAGGTTTCGGATCAGATAAAAATAGCCTCTTAACTCTCTATTAGTCCCTTATACGCCCAAAGCTAGATTATGGAGCCCAAATCTATGCATGTGCAACGCCAAATGCCCTACAAATGGTTGATGCCATTCAACACAAGGCACTTAGGATAGATCTGAGGGCCCTGAATTGCACACCGGGTGCATTGCTTGAGGAGGAGGCCGGTGTGCTACCCCTAGAATTATGGCGTCAGCAGCAATCCCTAAACTACTAGGCCAGGGCTAAGTCTCGGCATGGTTCAAACCCTGTAAACAAACTTGTCGGGACCGGCACCTTCATCAAGGGGAAAATACTGAAGCGAAAGCACATCGCCCATCCATTTGGTGCGAGTATTAAGACCCTTGTTGAGAGTGATGGCCTCGACAAGTTGCCTGTAGCAGACCTGAGGCCCTCCAAGACCCCCCTCCCTGGACACTTGCACCCATAGATGTCGACATATCTCTCTCAACTAAAGTGAGGCTGTACGATTTTGTCAAATATTTATGAATTGTAAATTGTACTATATTGATTAAAATATGTTACAATAACACAAAATAGGCAAGAACAAATTATACATTGAAGACAAATTTCATAAATGCAGCAAAGACAAGTTAGCGCTGGTTAAAGCCGATGCCGACACTTTTACTCGTATTTGTTAGGAAACAAAATTGTGTCTTTGTGTCGTATGAACGATTCTGCACTAAAACTAAATTTCGATTCACATTGTACATGCATGATCTATATGCTGGCAAATTCGACTTCCAGCCAATTTCGATTTCAGATTTAAATATCTTGCTTATTTCGCATTTTTCGACACATGTTCTTCTTAACTTTTATTTTTAATTCATATAGTCTGGTTCACTATGTTTTTCCGTTCAGAAAAATGGTAGATTAGCAAAACTATACATTTTTGGAAAGATTATTACATGGACAATCTGAAAATCAATGTTTTCATTTGCGGTGATACCTGTATGGCCGCCATTTTGGATTTTCAAAATGGCCGCCGTAAAAATACATATTTTACTCTATTTCTGCCTCTAATAACCCTAAAAACTTTTTAAAATATACTAAACCTATGTTTTCAGGTACAATNGTCGTGGGTGAGTGGAATCTCCGGACTGACAATTTGGCCTCCTGAAGACATACTTTTACCAGACCCGCGGAAACCCTCAAGCTGCCTGACAAATACTTGGCAAGCATTGTGCTTGACGGAGCCATCACGCGCCTGAGGATGGGAACCACACTCTTACCCGGTGGCGCGGGAAAGTATGTCCTCGGGCTAGATCCTGCACGTCCTAGGTGCCTAGAACCCCTCACTGCACCCCACATGCTGCTACATTGTCAAAACTATCAGGCGCAGAGAGATCCGCTCCAAGCTGAATTGCACTCCCATGGATTAGTTTATAACCATTCCAACATGCTAGACCCCAAGGGGCCCGGTCTCCTCTGCCCTTGCCAAATATCTACTAGACTGTCACCCACTTATTTTCTACAGTTATATGACTGTTATTTCTATAAAAATATGTGTTAACTTTGTGTAAATTTGACATAGTTACATTATAACTGTGTTGTGTCTATACAACTTTCACACAATTTTTTTTTATGTTTTTAATGGGATTATTGTTCCACCCCGCCCTTTCTAAATCAGGCCAATGGCATTGACCTGATATTCGTTATTTTAAAACATTTTTTAGAAAGAATAACGTTAGTTCACCTATACATCTCTCAGTTTCTTAAGACAACCATATTTTAAGGCATTTTTTAAATAAAAGAAAGGACGAGGCCGTCCAGTATCCTGGGTTTGTTGGCTGCATTGCACCCCCTCTCTTCCCCTATGACACCCCCTCATCCTTCTCAATCTCAAAGAACCATGTCAGACTTGAGTGCACGATGCAGGGTCATATACCTTACAATACCCTATTTTTTGCCCTATTTAGAGCACTACCAACTTTTTTGTATTATTTGTCTCTATATTTTAAGTTTTACTGAACGGATATAACCTCTTGTGGGTCTTATACCCTGTATTATAGCAGCTGAACGTTTGAAATAGTGAATTGGTAACTTCAAGGTCAACCATCTAGGTCAAAGGTCAATGACATTTCCAATGCCAGTAATCATAAGTAAGCTAGGATACCTACTGGGGGCATAGTGTTTCACAAACACATCTTGTTTATCTTATGATCAGTGGTTCAAGCCCCTATAGGAGCAAAGTTTTTATGCTCTCCCAACATTTTTTGGGGGAGCATATAGTCGCTGCTTCGTCTGTCCGTGCGTCCGTACGTGCACAATTTTTGTCCGGGCTATTACTCAGCAATTAATGACCGGAATTCAATTAAACTTTATGGAAAAGCTTCACTACCAAGAGGAGATGTAGGGACTACATTCCACCAGAACCAGCTGATTATATGCACATCTGATGTGCATAAAATCAGCTGGTTCTGGTGGAATGATTTTTCACAGAGTTATTGCCCTTTGAAATTTTCCATTAACTGTACATAAAGTGCAATTCTTGTCCGGGCTATTTCTCAGCAACTAATGACCGGAATTCAATGAAACTTTATGGGAAGCTTCACTACCAAAAGGAGATGTGCATCTTATCAGCCAGTTCTGGTCAGATGATTTTTCACAGAGTTATGGCCCTTTGAAATTTTCCATTAACTGTACATATAGTGCAATTCTTGTCCGGGCTATTTCTCAGCAACTAATGACTGGAATTCAATGAAACTTTATGGGAAGCTTCACTACCAAGAGGAGATGTGCATATTATCAGCTGGTTCTGGTCGTATGATTTTTCACAGAGTTATGGCCCTTTGAAATTTTCCATTGTACATAATGATATAGTGCAATTCTTGTCCGAGCTATTTCTCAGCAACTTATTACGGGAATTCAATGAAACTTTACGGGAAGCTTCACTACCAAGAGGAGATGTGCATATTATCAGCCAGTTATGGTCGGATGATTTTTCACATGGCCCTTTGAAATTTTCTATAAACTTAACATATAGTGCAATATTGTGACAAAAAAAACCTTTGGGGAGCATCACCCGTCTCTTGTTTCTTTTTATTACTTTCTTAAATTCTATACCTATTCATTTTCTGAAACTGTACCCAATACAATGTTTAAATAGATCTTTTTTAGGCAATCTGTGACACTTTTTTTTGAAAAAAATCTGAAATCTGTGAGCAGGTCTCTTTAAATATCTAGAGGAAGAAATATGTTAAGCTTGTTTAAACTTAATCCAGTAATGGAACATGTAGGTTATGAGACTTCATTTTGGAAAAGTTTTTGAAAAGTGAAGTATTTTTTGGTTTGCCATTTGTATATTCTGTCCACCATGTTGCATTATTGACACAGAAATATTTGCTTTGTTCAGTCTGTCCAGTCACCCTATTGCAATCTATTTTAATGTTAATGTAGGGAGGGGATACCCCATGTAACCATGAGGCGTCTGATGATTTGCTGTTTAAATTAATGTCACAATTTTCAAACTTTTCCCATTAAAATTATTGTTTGTTTTTGTTACAGATCTATCAGAATAGTGGTATGGCAGAGCAATAAACTGGTCACAGATTTTACATTATCTGTACAGATGTGATGTCAATTCTACTGAAGTAATTGAGTCACGGTTTGGTAGCGCTGGGCAATCCACCTCTGAAGTCTGTGGATAACAAGTCTTACTGGGTAGCATAGAATCGACATATTTAATGACACAAGACGAAACTCCAAGAAGCTTTTGTAATGCAGAAGCTAAGGACCTTGGTGAGTAACAACTCTTAGCCAGTTTGTCTGTATATATAATGTAGTAACAAATGCACATTAAATTTGTGTAAAATGGTCAAATGGTCAAAAGAAATGGAAAAATGTTTATCTTATTCTTTTGTTGCTGGGATATGGTTCTTCGTCCTACTGCTAGGTTTATGCAAACAAATCAAAATATGTTTTTACAAAATTGAAGAGAGAAATAATTCTGGTGTATGGTTAATGTGTGGGTCAATTTGTATGATTACAAAGTGATCTTGGGACCAGGTGAAAGGCTACTAACTGTTAAACACAAACAAGAAAAAGCTTAGAATGTCTTTGATGACTCGGCCTTAATTTCACAAGTAATAGGTCAGAGCATGTTGCATGTTTCTTTAAAAAAAAGGCATTACAATACAAATCATAACTGTTCATTCAGGGCATTGACTTCCTTCCTTTGACCATTTGTATCTATTTATTTTTTATTATCCCCACGCTTTTTGAAAAAAAGGTGGGGATATTGTGGTTATCTCCGCCGTCCGTCCGTCTGTCTGTCCGTCCGTCCTGGCCAATATCTCCTCCTACACTATTAGCACTAGAACCTTGAAACTTACACACATGGTAGCTATGAGCATATGTGCGACCCTGCACTATTTGGAATTTTGATCTGACCCCTGGGTCAAAAGTTATAGGGGTTGGGGTGGGGCCGCGTCAGAAATTATCACTCATTTTTTTAGGTTATTTTACATTTACTTCTTTATTTCTACACCGATTCACTTCAAATTGATACTGGACCTCTCTTATGACAATACGGTCAATCTCAACCATGCATGGCCCCATTCCCAACCCTGGGGCGCCCCGCCCACATAGGCCACACCCACCAAAAATTTCCATTTACTATAATTTTTTCATTTCTACACGGATTCACTTCAAATTGATACTGAACTTCTCTTATGACATTAGGGTCAATCTCAACTNCCATGGAAGTTCCACACTTTAAGGCTGAACAAGTAAGATTGATTCATATTTACATTGTGGAACTTCCATGGCTTCAATTTCAAGTCATAGTAAGTTTATGGCTCTAATTTTGGAAGTCACAAAAACTTGGAGTTACTTCCAAACTTTGGGTAATGCAAGCCCTGACATTTTTACACAGTTCATAGTTTTGTTCTACAGGATTTAACATTTCTACGAAAGTATTGAACTAAGAAGTGGATATGTGACTGTCTTACCACTCCATTTTTTGCAGGTTTTGGAATAAAAACTGAGGCCCAGTCTGCAATCTTCAAGAGTCATTACTGCGAGAACTGGTCCATTGCATGGGCCCCTGACTGCTCCTATGTGGCCTGGTCACAGGGTGGAGGCATTATCTACTTGCTGCCTTGGGGAAGGGAGGAGGGAAAAATGTGAGTGCAGTGTAACCTCAGTGTGTGTGTGTTACTTGGTNTATGTATGATTTAGTATTTTATTCTAATTGCATGTGCTTGCTTCCAGTTTGTGTGCCTTGGGGAAGGGAGGAGGGAAAATGTGAGTGCAGTGTAACCTCAGTGTGTCAATCGTGATACATCGACCAACTCCGGAGAGAGCTATTATGCAATAATCGCCGCAATGATCCAGAGTGCTCAGTGTGTGTGTGTGTGCCTTGGTAATCAAAGCTGCATGCCACACTGTGTTTAGTTGCTTTTGATTTCTTTGTTTTGCTTATGTATTATGTATTATTTTATTTTGATTGCCTGTGCTTGCTTCTAGTTTGCTTCTAGTTTGTTTCATGCTTTATTTTGTTTTTATTGTGAGAAAGCTGTGATCAGTTCATTTCAAATCTGATTCAATGTGATAATCGTTCAGAGCACTTTTTTATCCGTCGCACTTTTGTGTTTCTATTTGAATTCAGTTTCTTATTCTGTCGTCTTATTGCAGTTTTTAGTCCTTCTAGCAGGTCTAGATCAGCAGCTTCCTACACAGTTTTTAATTGCCTCCTATTTTATTTATGCTTTAATATTGTCAAACTTATTTCAGTGTTGCATGTTATTTATTGTCTTAATTTGTATTTCACTCTTAAAAACATGTATTTGATCTTTCTTTTTAGCTGTTTTACTCATGTTTTATTGCTTACACTTGTTTTTTAGTCGGTTAAAAAGCTTTGCAGCTTATGTTACTTGTTATATGTCTTGCCGACTAAAAATAAAATTTATTTATATCGGATATACATGTTTTCTACTTTCGATTTCAAGGTTTTTAAATCCAGGCTGTGATTGGTTCAAAGAATGTTCTTCTGAACTTGACTTTCTGCAGATTGACTTGGGATTGTGTTTAATATTAATTCTGGGCCTTGTTGCTCAAAATTCAATTTGGATAGTGGTTATCTTGTTAATTTCACCTGAGCACGAAGAGCTATGGTTTTGGTTCCTGACCAGCGTCATAAAATGTGAGGTGTCTTTTGTCAACAATTTTCTCTTCAAATGATATTTCTCCCTAAATGACAGGGGTCACATGGTATGTATAGACTTCAATATAAATTAATAGCATTAACAAAAGCATCAACAAGGAGTAAAATCAACTGTTCTTCTCTGAAAACAAAAGGCTCAGACTCCAGATGTTTTGTATTTGGTATGTAACATCATATAGTGGCCTTCTACCAAAAGAGGGGTAGAAGGGGAAAACTTGTTTTTCTGATTTACATAGTAAAAACAAAATCCCACTAAAGATTGTTGTATATAACAAAAGATAAGATCAAACAGTGTATTCAGGTGAGCATCATAAACCCTTTTTTTTGGAGTACAATTGTTAAATTTATACCATTTTTGTTGTAAAAGAATAATATCATTGTGATGTTAAATTAGATTTGTTCTCATTCAAGGTTATGTCATTATTTTCAGAGTAAACAAGCCAGTAAGAAACAGAAGTTATGACAATCTCTCGGAGGTTTCTTCAGAGGAACCGTATATCAGTGATAGCCTGCCAAGACTATCACCAAGCAGTGACTTAGTCAAAAAAGACGATGAAACTGACACTGACCTCAGTGAGATAGAAGTAATAGATAGTGAGATAGAAGTGATAGATAGTGAGACAGAAAAGATAGATAGTGGGATAAAAGTGGAAAGCAGTTGTACTTGTGACTCAAAAAGTGTTATCAAACAAGTTGACAAGAACAGAAAATGTTTCCGCATCGACTGCATGGATGTTGTGTGGTGCATGGCATTCGGGAGCAGCACGTCAGAGATGAACCACATCTGGATGCGGTTCAATGCTCGTCGCGACCTAATTCTGGCCACTGGACTTCGTGGTGGCAAGATCAAGCTGTGGAATGTCCACTGTGGTGAGTCAGGAATGTTAGGCTTTTTGTGGGAGGGCCCTTGTGAACATGTTCAAAAACATCCTTGCATAGTTGAGGTCTTAGTTTGACTGGTCTTTTTCTGGCATAAGCTATAATTTAAAAAAAAAATGTCATTTACTTGTTAATATATTACCCTAAGAAGAGAAACTATCAGAATTATTGTTTCGGTTTGTATCCATTTCTAATACATGTTAAAATGTGCATTTTCTTATATACTTTATGTGCACATAGAAATAAATATATTTAAACTAAAATGTGCTCATTTTCTGACAGCTTTGATTTAACTGATCTGTATTTCTTTGTGCACTTTCAATATTTCACACAAAAAATATTTCCTAATAAATTGTATTACGAAAGCAAACCAAAAATAATCTATTATTAATTATAATTACCAAAATAATGTTGATATGGTATTGCTCATTGTTGGCTTATTGTGGGTGCAGGGATCATACTGCTGTTCACCAATTTATAATAATTAGATGGCATACATTATATGTTCACTGGTTCCCGGATTCAGGTACCCTGCTTCTTGAGCTGATTGACCACAAGTCGATCGTGCGCGACCTCAGCTTTACATCAGACGGCTCCTTCCATTTGGTCTCGTGTTCCAATGACTGCACTGTGAAGTTCTGGGATCTAAACGATGACGGCAACATGTACAAGACTGTACGCTTTGCAGAGAACACTATGGTTTGGTCCTGTTGTTGGTCTCCGAACGGAAAACAGGTTGCGGCAGTTGGCATGCAGAAAAAAGTGAGTTTGTTATAGATAAGAGGTATTTGTATCCCCCTCCATAGGCGGTGGGATGTAGTTTTGGCATTATCCATCTGTCCAGAACACTTTGTGTCCGGAGCCATATCTTGAAACTGCTTGGGCCTATTTCTTTGAAACTTGGTATGAGTGTTTATATGGATAAGAGGATGATGCACATCCAAAGTCGTCACAATCCTTATACAAAAACGGAGTTATGGTCCTTTTTTACTTGAAAATTAGCACACTTTGGGGTGTCTGGAGACACAACTTCGAACTGCTTGGGTAGATTTCATTGCAACTTGGTATGAGTTTATATATGGATTAAGGATGATGCACATGAAATTGCGACACAAACCATTTGTCAATACATGTAACAGAGTTATGGCCCTTTTGACTTAAAAACCCTCTTTTTATTTAGGATTTTTCCTGTGTTGAGCTGTTTGACAATAGCATATGAGCCACAGCCATCCAACTTACCACAGTTGTTCTCTGGGTCTGTGTCAGATGCAAGACCCATAACCCTATAGTAAAGGTCAAGGTCACAAGATTTTATAGACCAGTTCCGTATCAGAAATGCTACTGTTTTCAGGTGTACATTTGGGATCCGAAGGACCTAAAGCTTGAGCCAAAGAAACTTGTTGGTCACCACCACCATGTGTGCAAATGTGCATATTCTCCTGATGGCGCTTTGCTGGCAACAGCTTCATTCGATACCAGGGTCATTATATGGGACCCATACACAGGCGATTCCATTTTGGCTCTCGGGTGAGTTTGAGGATTCTGTAGTTGTTCTTGGTGATGATATGTTTGAGTGTTTTGTCAATTCATGTAAATTGTAAATGAATAGGTTCCAGTACATTTGTTAAAGTATAAGGACTCATGGACATGAAAATATAAGGCTTAAACACACTGATTTAAATTGCTAAAAAAAACATCAACCGTTTGATCCTTCACTATTAACAACAAGGACTGAAAGTATCATTCAAATACATGCATTGAGGAATAAGAAAAACTGAATTAAGTTCTACAAGAAAACAAGCAGTTTATTTAACAATACATTTTCTGTTACATGTATTGCAGTACCTTTAAATGTTTATTCTATCTTACATCTTTCAGTTGCAGCATGAAACAAAACAAAAGACTTAAAAGACAAGTTAAATGGCAAAGTTTAAATTTGCAGTCACAACATCGTTGAAATGTTTATTTAAACTACTTCAGTTTGACAGCAAATTTCACATTTCTCCAAGTATATATAAATATCCTTGATGCAACAACAGGAATGATTTACTACTTTCAAGGTTATGTTGACATTATGATCAATGTCAAAACAGAGAATGAAGGTCAGGGTCGCATCATTGAAAACACTTTTCAGCCTTTTAAGTGAAGAGCCTGTTTACTTTAGATATAAGATTTCATCAATAAAAAAAAATGTGTATCATATATCTTATACGGTTTAGAGGATAAAGATGTAAAGAGATAAGCTCACAGTTAAAAAATTGTGACACTTAATATTTAAAGTACTGAAAAATCAGAATGTTAACATGTTTATAAATAGGCTTGGATTCAACCTGTTATAAATTGTTAATGTAATAGCCATGAATATTTTCCAGATAGGAAATGTTGATGAGATTTTTTTGTAGACATAAAAAATCCAAAGATGCCGCTTGTTGATGTTGCTTTCACTCATGAATTATTAGGGCACTTGTTGATTTCATAAGTAATTGATAGCCAGTTTGTAAGTACCATGTTAACATTCAATATATAACTCTGAGTGTCATATGTTTTTTTTGGTAACAAAATTTTCTTTTAGCCTTAAACAACCATTAGCTAAAGTGGTTTTACTATTAAATAGTTCTTAATGTGCATTTGCCGAGATGTAATGATATCACTCCATAAGCCTGAAACCGTAACAAGGTCTTAATACAGATTTTTAACCACAAATGACTATGTATTTAAACATTGCAAAACTTTGTTAACCTTAATTTAGTTCTCATATTCAGACAGTGTCAGTGTACATTTAAAGAGAGACTGCACGATTTTGTCAAATATTTATGAATTTTTATAAAATGTCTGAACAACTTATACATATATTCCAATATAAATTAAAGTAAAAGTTAAGAAGAACATGTGTCGAAAAATGCGAAATAAGCCAGATATTTAAATCTGAAATTGAAAATGGCTTCCAGCCGAATTCGCCAGCATATATATAATGCATGTACAATGTAAATCTAAATTTAGTTTTAGTGCAGATTCGTTCATACGACACAAAGACACAATTTTGTTTCCTTACAAATACAAGTAAAAGTGTCGGCATCGGCTTTAACCAGCGCTAACTTGTCTTTGCTGCATTTAATGAAATTCGTCTTCAATGTATAATTTTTCTTGCCNTCTGTCTGTCGGTTATTGTGTGTGTCTGTCCCAAAACTTTAACCTAGGTTAAAGTTTTGTCATAACTTTTGCATTATTGATGACAGCATCTTGATACTTGGCATGCATGTGTATCTCATGGAGCTGCACATTTTGAGTGGTTAAAGGTCAAGGTCATCCTTCAAGGTCAAAGGTCAAAAAACTAAATCCAAGGGAAGTAATAAGCTTTAAAGGGAGATAATTTCTAAACCTGCCAAATGATAAATATCAATTTTATATCAAAGCGGCGCTGTAGGGGGCATTGTGTTTCTGACAAACACATCTCTTGTTTTATTATGTTTTTTTTTGCAATGGGTTTTGTTTTTATGACTTTTGTATGTGATTTCTGTAAAAATATAAATGAACAAATGTATATATGAAAGAATTAACATAAATGGACATTGATTTTTATTTGTTCCTGACTACCTCGTCTCTGTATGGTCTAAGGTCCATAAAAATTAAAATTCTCAATAAAAAACTTACCAGTAGTCTCAAACTTGTTATACCCCCATAACCATTGGTAATGGGGGCTATATAGGAGTCACTTTGTCGGTCTGTCGGTCGTTTGGTCTGTCTGTCTGTCCCAAAATTTCATCTGATCCTCACTAAACTTGGTCAGAAGTTGTATCTAGATGATTTAAAGGTCAAGTTTGAATATGGGTCATGCCGGGTCAAAAACTAGGTCATGGGGTCACTTAGTGCATTTTAAAACGAAAGTTTGTTCGGACCATAACTATGTCATTTATCGTTAGATTTTAAAATCATTTGGTATATTTGTTCACCATCATTGGACTGTGTGTTGCGCGAAAGAATTATGTTGATATCTTCAAGGTCAAGCTCACACTTTTAAGTTCAAATGCCCTATGCTTGTCCAGGCCATAACTATGTCGTTCATTGTGAGTTTTAAAAATGATTTAGCACATTTGTTCACCATCATTGGACAGTGTGTCGCGCGAAAGAATTACGTCAATATCTCCAAGGTCAAGGTCACACTTTGAGTTCAAAGGTAAAAATTGGCCATAAATGAGCTTGTCCGGGCCATAACTATGTGGTTCATTGAGATTTCAAAACATTTGGCACATTTGTTCACTATCATTGGACGGTGTGTCGGGCGAAAAAAATTACATTAATATCTCCAAGGTCAAGGTCACACTTTGAGTTCAATTAGTTCAAATGTCAAAAATGGCGATAAATCAGCTTGTCTGGGCCATAACAATGTCGTTCATTGTGAGATTTTAAAATCATTTGGCACATTCGTTCACCATCATTGGACGGTGTGTCGCGCGAAAGAATTACGTCTATATCTCCAAGGTCAAGGTCACACTTTCAGCTTAAAGGTAAAAAATTGCCATAAATCAGCTTGTCCGACTTACTTATGTGGCTCATTGTGAGATTTTAAAATGACTCTGTACATTAATTTTGTTCAGTCATTGGACACAGCCTGTCATGCGAAAGAATTCAAGAGTTCAAAGGTCAAAATGGCCATAAATGATAATGGCATAATAATTCTTAAAAATTGCCATAAATAAGCTTCTCTTGTTTTGTGAGACAGCATGCAAAATATTCTGTGTCAATGCAGCATGTGGGGGTATACGTCAC
>VMBQ01002435.1:0-38290 GCA_007657795.1 Dreissena rostriformis
ATAAATAGTTACAGAAACCATCCTGACTTCTTTTTAATGTGTTGAGTCCTGAATACATAAAATGCAACATCATCGATACCGCTCGGCTTACAATACTCTAAGCTGAAATAAACACACTTTCTTCTTGATGTGTTTGGATCATTTTCTGGTAAAATAATGTGGGTGAAATTGACAAATACTCGTTTTTTTCTGACGTCATTTATAAATCATTTAAAAATCAATTTCGTTGCTCATTTTCAATTTGTGGAAAATGGTGTATCATACTAATATTTTTAAAATTAACAAACAAATAATAAAATAACTATCAATACATATTTGCACTGCGAACAGCATTTAATAGGCAGTGTGAATTGGTCATCAGAACATTTGATGTAAGAACAATTTACAGCGGCACAAGGTATACAGTTTTGACTATAAAATTTGAATATTTTATGACTGCATGTTTCAAAAGTTTTATTTGATCTATAGTGAGTATTGTACCGGTTCTACCAATCTTGTGAAATCAATATTGTTTTCAACTCATCCACAAAATAACCAATATACGCTTATTAATGTATTTGGGGCCTCAGAACATTTGCAATCAAGCACGTGTATATCGGTCGAATCCACTTTTTACTACAAGACAAAATGTTTTAACCACCTACATAGGCATTGATTTCAATTCCATAAGGCGGAAAGTGGCAATACTTCTGAGAACCTTTATAGCTTGTCAAAAAAAAAAAATGGTTCCTATTTACACACTTGATGTTATTATCTTATAGGAACATACGAACATCATACAGTTCTTTTAATTTACTACGGACATGCCTTTCTGTCATGTTTATAATGCAGCACTGACATGTATTTTTGTTTTATTAAAATTTTGTGTTAATTTGTCTGAACTTAAATCCATGTAAATATCATATAACATCAACATCAAGTTCCTACATATACGTGCTATATTGAAACGGTACTATCCGTTAGGATACAAGCAGACATATGTGTCGTGTTCTGAGAAAACTGGGCATAATGTATGTGCGTAAAGTGTCGTCCCAGATTAGCCTGTGCAGTCCGCACAGGCTAATCAGGGACGACAGTTTCCGCCTAAAATGGAGTTTCGCTAAGAAGAGACATCATTTAAACGAAACATTTCATAAAAGCGGAAATTGTCGTCCCTGATTAGCCTGTGCGGACTGCACAGGCTAATCTGGGATGACAATTTACGCACAAGCATTATGCCCAGTTTTCTCAGAACAAGACACATATTATCAATGTAGATACCCCCTGTTTTGCAACGCGGACAGCATTCGCCTGGTGGTTTGTATTGTCCATAAGGACAGTAGACAGCCTGGCAATACACCCGGTAACATGGATTTACCGGATAAGGTCGTGTGGGGCGGTTATAATTCTGACTCGACACCGTTCCAATTAACGTCGCGAGTAGCAGGAAAGGAGACTGCTTAGAACATTGTTGTACCTACAGCGACATAGCATCACAGTATAGGTATTGCGGTCGAATAATACATTTATAAAAACAATAACATCCGTACTTGGCTCAAAATAACCCCACTTGGCTCAAAATAACCCTACATGGCCTTACATGACACGACCACTCAACGACTGTAAGATGAATCTACATTCATCTACTATAAAATATAGTTTACCATAACAATATATTCCAGGCCCTATTCGCCAACTAATTTTGCATTTGACAATAAAGGACAGATTAAGCTCAAGAGACGATTGGTTTAATTATACAAATACATTTCGTCACCGCAACTTACAAATTATCACGAACCAAGGTACATTAAGTGATGTTAAATACTAAATATTCATATATACAAAATGTTTAAAGGAGTTTAACTCTAAAGATGCCAACGCAATATAATTATTACGGTTTACTGTGGATTCGATACATTTTGTTTGCCATAAACTGTCTAATATATTGACACACGTTTTGTTTCATGCGTAGCTTTAGCGCCAGCAAGGACACATGTGTTAGATTTATGTTTCGGTCCTTAGCATTTACATGTAAAGATTGTTGTTTTGTGAATGATGGATAGCTAAAATAAGGAAATAATGTCATTTGCTATGCTAAAAACACGATATATTCCAACTACCCTTTAACATTGATTTAAATAGACAGTAATAGTTTAAAACACCAACCTCCTTTGATATAAACATCTAACAAAAAATACCAAACTTCAATGCATGCAAATAAAATAACATTTATTTAAATCGCCTTCAATATAACATTCTACAACATCTTACAACACGCGTAGGGTATGAGATCTGTTGCTCGTTGACCTTATGTGATTAACTGAGTTCAAACTAATTAACAAACGCCCTTAACGCATTCAATAATAAATGGAATGAAATAAAAAAGAGTGTCTGATCGTTTTATTCACGTTCTTTCGAAGGTGATAGAACTCTTTTTTAAACGCAAACATACTTATCAATAATCATTTTATTAAACATGTTAAAGAGTTTTCATAATCGTTAGGATACACAGAAAAAATGTAATAAATTATTGGTAAAAATATCCCTACATATATTATTGACTAAATTAAAACTGCGGTTTCTATTTTGTTTTTAATATTTTAAACCACTTCTGAATTAAGCACAACCATTGTAATTGAAATGCCATTGTCATTGATTGACTATACAATTGGCCATAATTTTCCATGTGTGTTGGTCCATTTAAAAACAATCAGTAGTCATTGATTTCAAAACTACAAAAAGAAGGCTTTGCTTCAAAAATTGTCAAAACAACCTTGTGTATTTATTATTATAATTACCAGTATCAAAGCATTGCTTTTTTATATCTGTGATACACATTTTATCAAGTTGCTCAAACAATAAATAATAGATAATAAAAGAAAAAGATCTTTGTAAAATAATAACTCACCTTGGGCGCTGCTCTTAAAAATCTGAGCACTCGATAAAAAAGCTAGACAATAGGCGTTTATAAACCTGAAACGAAGGAGTGTATTTCTATCTAGATACATCTAGTTCGGGCATTTAAAAACCCGCCTTGCATTTGTTACGCTGAATTGGAGACATGTGTCGCATAACCTTAATTTGAAGCTTACTGTAAATCAAGCAGATACGGATTATCTCGATTTTGGTACATTGCAAAGCAGGAAACGTTATACATATACATGTATTACATAACTTCCGATTTCGGTGCAGTTTTGGCAAATACATCTTCGTTTCAATTTCCGAATAAAAATACCAATGTATATTTCAGCAAACATCTATCAGACCATCACAACTTCGACACATTACCACAAAACGACCCTCATCATCGCCCGGAAATCTTTTCATGTAGGCAAGCAACTTGGCATTCACGTTGTCCAGCCAGGATGGATCCTGAGTTAATCTGGCAATAACATTTTAACAACATGTGTCCATTTGTTTACTTAAGTATATTACTAGTAAAACTAATCTTAATAATTATGCCTCATCTCCGTTTATCTTAATCAAGGAGCTTTCCAAAATGACCCGTTTTAATTTATGAATCATTTGGCTCGGCTTGGAAAAGCTCTAGTTATATTATTATGAGTGGCACAATAAGGGACCAACTGCATAAGGTTGTTTAAACCCATATCATTTGTTTGCAAATATATGTCTACGTTATTACATTAAATTGTTTTATATTTTTAATAGGACACCTTTTGCACTGCCCTTATACCACAAACACACATATAAGCTGATTAACCTCCAACGTGTTACTTTTCTGTGTTTATGCTTCCATATACAATTCCTAGCATCACATAAATACCACGGATTAATTATTTCGCTACACATTAAAAATGAGCAGCGAATAAGCGTTGCTATATTGTGCGCCGATACAGCTGGCGAACGTTAATCCTATGGTTACAAGAATATCACAAAGGTCGACATAAATGACATTCTAGAATGCACTTTAGGACGTTGGCTTGCGTTTCGGGTTTCCTTATATATCCTATAACTGACGTGGTTCGCTTCGGCGTAGCTGTCTAGCCCAAGTTGTGACCTTTCTGAATAGCCAATGGGATGCTGGAGCAATTTTATAATGAATAATTCCTAACAGTGCATTGGCTTTTGTGACCTTTGATTTTTTTTTGCTTTTTTTTTAATGAATGAAAAACTTTTTAAAATCAGACCCATCTCTTTTTGTTGAAGTTTTTTTTGTGTACGAGCTCTCTGTTCTGATAAAAGTGAAATTTCGACTCGATCGGTCTCGTTTTCCCAGGTTTCCACATTCCTATTCGATTTAAATGAGTATCTCAAACGTTATTTGGTTTTGGTTATTCTTTAGTGCTTTGACATTTAATGTTCTTTCCTGGACTGTTATCTTCTTATATGTCATGTGTTTCTTCGATTTAAGAAATGTTGTTTGGTAGCTTTGCAAAGTGTTTTCAAACATGTTGCATTATTCATTAAACATTTAAATAAGCTCATCTGATCGTTGAAGTCTATGTTTTTTTCCTCGAACCGTACAGCATATATTTCCATGAAAATTTACTTGTACTTCTGTTGTTTGTTTAAACTTTCCTCTTATATTTTATTGACGAGCTTTTCGAATGTATAAATGTTTGGATAACTGTTGTTTGGTGCTTCTGATGTCCTCTAATTATCCCGAAGTCCTAGGTGGAGTGACCGTTTTGTTTCGGCTGGAATGACTATGAAGCCCAAATTGAGAGAACGACGGAGACGAGACCCCTCACTGACCTTCCAACATGGGGCGTCCCTGCGTTGTAATTCATGTACCAAATTATTGTGAAAATAAAATACGTTTGTGCTGTGGTCAAATGTATACGTTTTTTGTTCTTGTTAACATGGTGTACACCACTTATTTCTTGTAGAAAAAGTAGTAGAATCTTTTATATTCATTACCGAATTATATCTGTTTTAAAAAACATTTTCAAGATCGTCTACTTAAAGAGTAAACAGTATCGGCGATATTATCTCCCCCTCTCTAAGTCCGATTTTTATATGAAAATACTCCCAGTATGTGTTACAATGTCATACTCATGCTTCGGTCGATTAGAATACATCGCTTCATAATCGTGTGCAAACTAAAACAAAATTTGTTCAAGTATCCTGTTCATGGTGCTTCTGAATGACATTTTTAGAGCATTTACTCTTACATTGAAGGAATTATAACACTTCCTATAATCTTAAGGCAACGATCGAATCTGTTTAACCTTGCCAACATCAGTTCTATGCATGCTGAATGACGTTGAAAACTATGTTATCGATACAAACTAAAAGTCGATAATAATAATAATAATAATAATGATAATGANAAAAATAATAATAATAATAATAAATAGTTGCATTTCCGAGAAAAAAAACCGACACACATTTAACATTTATTTAAATGGTGAACCCTTGGATACCGTCACATCATTCAAATATATATGTCTAACTTAACTTAAAAATGGAAACTGGCATTAACAACAAAGCGATCTCAGAACAACGTACCAAGCACTTCATCGACTTTTTTTGATATACCAATACACATTTCAAACTAAAAATAAATTTAATAATTTTGACAACTTAGGAACCACCTTTTCTTATGAAATCTGGGGCAATGACTCAGGACACGTATAAGAGATAATTTATACAAAATGAATAAGAAAACATATATGTGTCAACAAATTAACAAATTTGCCAGAACTGTATGGCGAAAATTATAGATACCCCTTATCTGTTATACGTAAATTACACATGTTTAAAACTGGTTTAAGTTAATCTCATCAACAAATGATACAAAAATAACATGTCCACAACAGCTCAATGGTGCTTCATAAGTCTGATCTTGCTAGAAACTTGCATCCACTGCAGAATGTTTTCCTGTTAAGATAAGGGAACTCTAACATTTAGAAACCTCACTTTCTATTGTTACAAAGTCAGCCCATAAGATTTATCTCAGAAAATGAAATCAACCTATCTAAAAATATGCATAAAGACTGGATTTTATACCCATAAACATATTATTTTCCAAAAAAATGTTTCGTCCTTTCATTCCTTTCGATACAGTACGTGAGTGGCTTTTATGTAATAAACTATCCCTACATTTAGATAAAACAGAGTCTATTCTCTTTGGATCAAGGCCATAGGTTAAAGTCCAATCTTCTCTTGATATTTCTTGCAAAGGCAACATCATTCAATCCAAAGAGTCGGTCCTGGGTGCAACTACTGACCAAAGTTTGTCCTTTGAAACCATGGAAGTGTCAATTATCTAAAAGGTCAATTCTAGAAATAAGTTTCTCTACAGAAAGAGAGAATTCCTCACCTTCCATACTTAGAAGTTGCTATCCACGGCCATTGCCCAATGTCATTTTAAATATGCTTCAGTTGTATGGTTTCATTCTACCACTCAAGCTATTAGAACAAGTTACAGGTCACGCAGAACAAACTAATTCGATAAGTGTTGAACCAGAGCTCATGTTGGTAAAGAGCAATTTACCCTGTTGAATTGGTTACCAGTGGCTAGTAGAGTTGATTTTAAAACCATTTGTCATGTCTTTAATATCAATATTTATTCTGCTCCATCATATATGAAGGAACATTTTACCTTAGCTAGCTCTGTTTATAAACAAAAAACTAGGTTCATCGCCAAGGCTGTTAAATGTACACACCCTCAAATGTCACGAGAATCCCTTCTACTTTATAGAGTATAGCCGTTACTCCATCCCTAAGATAAAATGGTTTACTTGAAAGTCATTTCCCTACAGGGGATTCACTTGTGGAATAACTTGCCATATATTATTAGAGACTCTGTAACATATAATAACTTCAAGTCCAGTGCTAGGGAGCATCTTATTAGTCTACTTGATTCTTAACCATATTTTTTCTTATTTTCTTGTTTTAAATATGTTTTGTCTGTGATGTGTTCAGATTGATTGTTAATTGCTTGTTGTCACTTAATTTTTACCAGCTTCAACAGCTAAATATATGTCGTTCTTAGCATTATTTAAGAATAGTTATAGATACTTAGTTTTACTATTTTGGAACTGATTAATTTCTAACGTGGTGTAACATAGATGTTTTGTGTTATTTACAGATGCCTTTCTAAAAGGTGGCTTGTTGAAGGTGCTCACATCTGTGATATATACTTCTATCTAATTATGTATTCCTATGTCACACAACACTATATCTCAAGGACCACAATAGAAATAAGTGTTTTTCAAACTATTTTTTGTGTCATCCTTGATATATTATGATGGTTGTCATGGCTGCACTTAATATGTTTTTGTTGATTCATGCATGTTTCTTTCTTACTTTAGTACATGTGTGTGTTATACTTGTATACTGACATTGTATATTGAAATCAATCAATCAATTAATCAATCAAGCAAACTGTACACCAGTTTGCGTCATAGTTCAGTTCATACAATGTATTCATGCCACGTTTTGATATAATCACATCATTTGTTAATTAGAAATTAATAATGAAAATTAGGTCATCGACGAATTAATGGGAACGCTCGCCTTGTTAGTATACAGATGATGTTTTCGCCTTATGGTGACAAGTGTGTATATAATACTATTATGTTACTATAATATAATATAATATAATATAATATAATATAATATAATATAATATAATATAATATAATGTAATTTAGNCGTACCGTGCCGTACCGTACCGTACCGTACCGTACCGTACCGTACCGTACCGTACCGTGCCGTACCGTACCGTACCGTACCGTACCGTACCGTACCGTACCGTACCGTACCTTACCGTACCGTACCGTACCGCACCGTACCGTACCGTACCGTACCGTATCGTATCGTATCGTATCGTATTATATTATATATGATGATATCCAGTAAAGTAGTGGGTGCAAAATGTCTACAATCGCATGTTTTATATAACACAATTCCTCAAAGGTTCATACGTCACTACTAATTCTCCGCCCCCACCTCCTCAATCACAAACAATCTTTTGGAATGAAATGAGTTGAGCCTGTGCTATGCTATCTTTCACCAAAATAGAATATCTCAAGCAAAAACTTATTTATAAAACAATGGAAATACTGAACAAAATGTGA
Organism: Dreissena rostriformis; assembly: GCA_007657795.1. Classification (NCBI taxonomy): domain Eukaryota; kingdom Metazoa; phylum Mollusca; class Bivalvia; order Myida; family Dreissenidae; genus Dreissena; species Dreissena rostriformis. Next base: position 8,028 of record VMBQ01002435.1, read on the forward strand.
ATGCAAAAACCATGCTCATTTCGACGGTTACACCTTCGTTATTTACGAATGATCCACAAAACTACTACGTTATTTATTAAATAGCTCATGGTGTATGAAAAGTAATTCATATGAGATCCTCCATAATATTTAACGATTCGCCGTTAAGTAATAGTTTCATATTTTATTTAATTGACACATAGTACATTCATATATTAACTATTATATACAATTTTACTAAAATAAAACTGAAATAATGAAATGTTAAGTATATTAAATTATAAAATATGTTCAATGTTTGCATTACTACCCAGCCATGCAAATGGTTTACGAGTCACTAATCAGACATGGATAAGTGAAGTCGTCGTATGCCTGTTAAAGAGTATTTAGTTAGATAATCACTGATTTGATATAGGATATAGCATTAATAAATGTCATTACAATTTTGTATAATAACCATAATAAAGTTGTATCGTCACATATATACTTTCTCTTATTAAGTAGCAATTATTTATAAGTATAGATAATTTATATATAACTCGTTTATCCGTCATTAGGCATTTAAGTCTGTCAAAATAGTCCATACGAATCAGGTCTGGTATTATCGTTATTCTCGAATTATAAAACATAAGTCTAAGGGTTGTATAACAGGAACATTCAAATAAGAAGTGGTACTCTGATTCGATTTTATTTGGTTAATTGCACAGTAAACACAGCCTCTCTTCGGGCTTCAGGTGTCGGAATCGCCCGGTTTCAATTTGTAGTGGCAAGGTTCCAGTTCTGATCTGCGCAATAAACGACCTGATGAGCTCTTGGAAGGCACATAGTCACGTAATTTTCGCACACATACTGATGCTTTATTTCGAGGCCCTGTGCCCATTTGGTGATGTCGTTTTTCTTATAGTATGCGGTGGCCCGACTGAGTAGACTTTCTAGTGAGATGTTGCCCATCGACCTGGATGCAAATAAGTGCTGAAGGTTCAATGGGTCAAAGACGTGCTAAATATCGGAGTTCTAGCCCGTATCGTAAGAGAAGTCCCAATTGAATACCTTTTTTGTTACCCTATCGTCTGGCATATTAACAAGGCGGCCCCACAGGCGCAGCATCCCTATATGGTTCTTTCCGGTAGTAGTCTGCCACCCCAAGTCGCCGTTTATTGCAATATTCGACGCGTGTTTTTGAACACCAAGGAAGGCTCGAATAGCCCTATGTTGTATAGTATCACATTTCTAGTATGTGTTGTATCCCCAAACCCCTGAACTATAATCCATCACAGGAATAACACTGCTGTTAAAGTTTGGTGTATGCGGTTAACGTAAGTCCGTTTATTGTTTTTGCTTTATTTAAAATCGCACCGAGCGCACTTCCTGCCGATTCCGCCAGTGTGTTAGCGGTTACGGAGAAGTCAAGCGTATCTGATGAAATGCACCCGATGTATTTATTACTGTTCGTTAAGTTTATAGCGTGCTCTCCAATGTTAAAGGTACACGTTGTTTGTTGCTGATTTCGTTTTCGGAAATGCCTAACTCTCGTTTTTGAAGGATTTATTTTCATGCGCCATCATTTGCACTATGCATCGACTTTATCCAGCATCGTTTGGAGATTTTGCTCGCTTTCGCTTAAAATTACAATGTCGTCCGCGTAAAGTAGGATACATATATTTTCACCGTTAATCATTATACCACAGTGCATTTCTTTCAATTCAAGAGCCAGATCATTTATATAGAGTCCGAATAACGTTGGTGAACTTATATTTCCCTGCTCGACTGAGCATTCGACGTTGAAGTAGTCGGTTAAGTGATTGTTAATATTCACCCTCGCTTTCGAAGAGCTGTAAAGGTGACGTAGAATGTAATAGAAGCGTCCGTTCACACCAATTGCTAATAGTTTGGCTAACAGACAATCCCTGTCCACCCTATCAAATGCTTTCATCATATCAATGAAGCATGTATACGTTGCTAGTCCATCTGCCTTTCTGTTGCAAAGGATGGAACACAATGTGAATAGGTGGTCGGTGCAAGATCTCAGTTTGCGGAAGCCATTTTGCTCATCGACAATTATTTCGTTCATGTCAAGGTATTGTGTCAAACGGTTGTTAAGAGCACTCGTGAATATTTTGCTCACGGCCGGAGGTAGGCCTATTCCGCGATAATTTAGAGGTATACGCGGGTCGCACGTGTTGTTCTTCGGGAGTAGCTTGTTAATTGACGCTGACCACATAGAGGGCGTTATCCCGGAAGTAAAACATTTATTAAACAGTTCTCAGAGAAGGTGGTAGGAACTTTCATTTTATAAAGACTTCGTACGGAGTCGAGTCATCGCCGCATTCTTTACCGTTTGTGCAGTTTGATAGAGCTTTTAATATCTCGGCCGCGCTTATTGTTGCGTTGATCATCGGGTTCGAGTTAGCGTCATTTACATTTTCAGCCTCTGTGAACTGTTGTTCGAATTCCAACTTAAACGTTTCAATTTCCTCGTAAAATTGTTCAGTAACATTTGCGTAATCGCATGCTGCAATTCACCTGTATTTCATCGGCTTTTGAGAAAGATCACAACCTGGGTTTGACATCTACGCTGAAGAGAACGACGTCATTTATATGATATATAAGGAAACCCCAAAGGTAAGCCAACATCGTCAAGTGCACTATATAAATTCATTTTTGATATTCTTTTAATTAAAGGATTATCGTTCGCCAGCTGTTTTGTCAAAGAAAAGCAATACTTATCCACTGCTTATTTTGAACCGTATTGCGAAATAATTTATCCGTTGTATGTGCGCCTTCCGCAAAATGCGGCAATTAAATCTTTCTAAATTTGGATCGGTTTACGTCGCTTCATAAAGTCACCGTTCTCTCAACTATGAATGGAATGCGGAACATATGTGCGACATATGTGCTTTATGGTTTTAGGGCCTTGCAAAATGATTCCATATAAAAATGGAAAACATTGTTATGATTCGAAATGAAGTAGGCATATTTTTTCAAACAAATTATATGGGTTTACACATCCTTATGCAGTTGGTCCCTTATATCATTCATTATAAAAACTATGGATTTATAAAGCCGATCAAAATGATTCATACAGTAAAATGGGTAATTTTGGAAAGCTCCTAGATGTCAAAAAACAGTGTTGAGAAAAAGGTATGAAGGTAATATTTACTAATGAAAAATTCAACTAAATTAAAAAATTTCATTGCAACATTCACTTGAAATCCATCCTAGCCGGACTATTTGAATGTCAATTTGTCTACATAAAAAGACTTCCGGGCGATGATGAGAGTCGTCTAAGAATTTGATATTCCAAAAGATGTTAGCTGACATATGCATTGGTATTTTACATGGACACTCAAACTAGGATTGATTTGCAATCACTGCACACACATCGGAAGTTATGCAATGCATGCATATCTCTAACGTTTCACGCTTTACAATGTATCAAAATGGAGATAATCCACACATACTTGATTTAAAGTAAGTTTCAAATTAGGCTTAGGCGACGCGTGCCTCCAATTCAGCGTAAAAGCTTGCGCGGTGGAATTTAACTGCACGTTCTCATATTTGATTAATTTAGCAAAACACATACTTCATTTCAGGTATATAATCGCATCATGTCTAGCTTTGTTATCGAGTGCTCAGATTCTTCAGAGCAGCACCAAAGGTGAGTTATTAGTTGACAACGATATTTTTATCTGTTTTTTGATTGTTTGAGAAACTTGATAAAAGATAATTGTGTATCTTAGAATTAACAAAAGCAATCCGTTGATACTGGTTATTATGAGATCATTTGATAAAATAAAAGGGGAATGTGTTGTCACTTCTTGAAGCAAAGCCTTAATTTCTTGTAGTTTAAAAATAAATGACTACTTATATTTGTTTCTAAAAGGGACTTTACACATAAAATACATGGTCAATAATATGGCAAAATGAATGGCAATGGCAATTATATTTAAGTGGCTGTGCAATATTCAAAGTTGGTGTAAAATATTTAAAACACATCGGAAATCGCAGACATAATTGAGTCAATAATATATGTAAGGGTTTTGTTTACCAAAAATGTATCGCATTGTTTCTGTGTAGCCGAATATTCCGAATATTTACGAATATTCTAATGTAAAACATGTTTAATACAACGTGCATTGATTACGATGTTTTCGTAAAAAAGAGTTGTATTTCGGTTGAAAAAACGTGAATAAAAAGATCAGACTTTATTTTTATTTCATACCAATTTTGATTGCAAGCGTCATAAACATGTGTGAGTTGCTTTGAATTCAGTTGATCAAATAAGGTATGGCATGAACAACAGGTCTCATATCCTATGCGTGTTGCAAGATTTACTATTGAGGGAGAAAAAATACGTGTGGCTTTTTTCATGCACTGAAGTTCGGTGTTTTTCATGTAACGTTTTTATCACATGAAGTCGTTGTTTTAAACTGTTGCTTTCTATTGAAATCCATGTAAATGGTTCTTGTAACCTATCGTTTTTAAGTTTAGCAAATGGCACAATTTCCTTGTTTTAATTATTCAACATCCACCCAATATTGATCGCTAACTGTAAATGCTAAGCACCGAAACATAAATCAACAACAGGTTACATTCTTGCTAGCGTTAAAGTTACACATGCAACATAAACTGTGTCAAAACATTGGACAGTTAGTGGCATACTAATTTATCGAATCCATATTTGACCATAACATTCACATTGCGTTGGCATCTTTAGAGCTAAACTGATTTTAACATTTGTTTTTAAATAAGAATATTAAAAATGTACCAGCACTCATTGTAACCTTGTTTGTAATAATTTTAAAGTTGCATTGACGAAACAATATTCGTTTAATAAACAAACCTTTTCTTTAATACCTAATGATAAAATATGACATATCTGCAGTGGAATAACAGCAGTGAAAATAAACAAATTGTTATTTTCATCAGTGAAAAAAGCAATTTTTCGCGTGCTATTTTTAGATCATTTGTGTTTTTTTTTAAAAATCGGACAATCTGCGTTTGTCAACTGCGGAAGAACAAAATAATCTAAAATTGCGATATTTGAACATTATTAATGTAAAAATGGAAGAAATAATAGCATAAATAGAATATTATGTGAGTTTTGGATAAAGATAAAGTGTATCATGCTCGGCTCGAACCAATCACTAATGACGTCATTTTGTGTATTGAAATGTATTGAGGCAAGCCACAGGAGAAAGGGTAACATTTCAGGGAGAGGGAAACAGCTGTTAATTATTTTCTTGAAAAAGGAGCATAACAGAAACAGAAAATGTGTTCATTTCAGTGTAAGATCGTTTGTTATTTCACTCGTGATCATAGAAAAATAATATGTTCACTCGTGGTTGCGCCACTCGTGAAATATATTTTCTATAATCACTCGTGAAATAACAAACGATCTTACACTGACATGAACAAATATCCTCTATTTCTTGAGCTAAATCTGGTCTTTATTATTAACTCGAAAATGAGTTGCCGAAGAGGGCCTGAAATATATTGTTAAGAGTATTTTTATTTTAAGACAATTAAGATACATCATACCTTCGCTTAGTGGTCGTATTATTTTGGGCTACGTATGGCTGTTCTAGTTTACAAAATCACATTAGGTGACCCGAATACCTATACTAAGATGCTGTCCTGTCGCTGTAGGTACAACAATGTTCTCAGCAGTCTCCTTCTTGCTACTCTTGACCTTCATCGGAACGGCGTCCAGTCAGTATCCGGTATATCCATGGGGATATCCATATCCATGGGGTATTGACATTAATAGATTTGCTTAATGTTGATGTTTGATGATGTTAACATGGACACACATTCAGACAGATTAACACAAACTATGTCAAAGCACTATTAACATAACAGAAAAACATGTCCTAAGTAAATTAAAAGTACATGTACTGTATTGTATTTTCGTTCTATCCAATCGTTTTTCAATAAGATAGGAACATCAATTGTGTAAATAAGAACCATTTTCAGTCGACAAGCTACATGTATTAACTTTTTCTAGCAGTATTGCCACTTTCCGCCGTATGGAATTTAAATCAAGGCGAAATACTATGTAGGTAGTCTAAACATATTATCTGGAAGTAGGAAAATGGTTTTCGCTCTATATACACGTATTTGTATTCAAATGTTCTGCGGCCCCAAATCCCAATTAAGTGTATATTGCTTATTGTTTGGATGAAATGTGTTGAGAAAAATATTGATCACACAACATTGGTAAAACCTGTACAATTCATCTGCATACAATATTTTATTTGCACGAGCATTTAAAAGTCAAACAGCACGGAAATCAATACCGAATACATGTAATTATTATGCACACAGTGTGTTAACATATACCAAATAATTATGGTGAGGTATGTCTTATAGTTGTCTTACATCTTTATCTTAATAATTCCAGTATGCTTTCTGCCTGTTGATTCTGGGTCCTGCTACGCGTTGATTCCGATGTACTTCTTCAACGCATCCACTTGCAGATGCGAACTATTCTACTACTACGGTTGCGACGGAAACGGAAACAGATTCAAGACGTATGGAGATTGCATGAACCGCTGCAAGCGCACTTGTTTTTACAAATAGTACGCAACCACAGTACCGTTAACAATATTGGATAAGATTTACTACTGCAAATGATTTTCTTTGTACACTACTTGTCCCATTGACAATTCTGTACAATTACTAAATTTAAATATTTGGCGTTTATTTATCGTTACCTATGTGATAAGCAATTATTTTATATAAACTTTCTATAATTAAGTTATAATTGAACAATCATCACAAACCCATTCTCATTGATCAGCTCTCGCGTGCGGATGAAAAAGCAATCCCATGCGCACGTAATCACTATCGCATGCAAACGTAATAGCTATCGTGTGCGCACGTATTAGCTATTTTGTTCGCACACAGTAGCTATATTGTGCGCCCTTACATTTATTGCGAACATACGTACTAATATCGCCTGCGCACGTAATAATATCGCGAGCGCACTTTATAATATCGCGGATTGAACCCAGGTCGCTTAGGTACACGCGCTTCTCACCTTAGCGGTCTGTGTTCAATCCCCGTTCCCAGAAGCATGAGCGTTTGGTTGGTTGTTACCATTCCTAGCAGGAGGGGTTTCATCCGGGTACTCCGGCAAACCCCGTACACACAATATCACACTACAATTGAAAACATGTATAATAATATAACAGTATAAACTAGAAATACCTGGACATTCTAGCTATAACTAAACAATTCGTCCCAACTTTCATTACTCTCGTAGGTTAGTTAGGTAGGAGTGCTGGAGTACACTCCGGATCCACACATCAGCCTCAGACTGGGAAACCCCTCATAAAATTCGAAATAGACACAAGTACACATCGCGTCCGCGCATAATAAATATCGTGTGTGAACGTGATAACAATCGCGTGCTCACGTTATTACTGTCGCTATTGAAATATTAACTATATCGCTGAAACATTAAACCCTTGTTTCAGCAGATCTGCCTTTGCGCGGCGCACTCACGGCGTACAAGATATATGCGGAAAGCCGAGATGATCGCTTTGCAGTTCCCAGCAACTTTGGACGTAGTGACTAGGCATAGAATGCCATGTCACCGCGATTTGTTTAACATTATTCAAAAACATATGCCGTCTTCACGAAGCAACACATCTTTTGCATCTTCTATCTCTGCAAGCGCTGTAAAGACGCGCCAGAAAAGGGTTAGGATCGGCGCCATCGGCGTTTTGTCGGGTTGGCGTCGTTCAAACCCTTCGAACCCGCTTATACGCCAAAATGATGGCAGAAAGAAGCCACCATACCAACACAAATTATGATATATTCCGTGTCTGTCAGAAGCTTATCAGCATCACAAAATGCACATGTATTTCATATTTATACTAAAGATATTTAAATAGATTTTTCGACCTCGCAAACACTGTTCTCAGTAGTAGGTCACCGACAAGTCTGAGGCCGGTTGCCCCTGTTGTTGTGTCCTGTGCACGTTTTCAAAAAAAATAAGAGTTTTAATCCCAACTTAAATACCAATAACTAAAATTTGAGTCCCCTTCAGCTAAAAAATTGGTTTAATTTTACAAGGTCATGTAAGTGTTGTACACACTATGATAACAAACATGCGGTATATAAACTATATTGTTCCTTTGAGTCTTAAATAAAAACTCATAATACCATCATTACTCTAAATTTTCGGACACCATCTTTTTAAACCTAAGGACAGAAAACAACCTATTTTCGTTATTCCGGTGACACATCACGCAGATGCTTTGCAACCTGATAACGGTAATATAAAACCTGTCAGATGAATGTGAGAAGTCACTGGACCGTAACATTTGCGTTATTTGGGTTAATAGTAATGTATTTTGGAAACAGACAATGACTTCATTATAGATCATAGTAAGGAAACAGCAACTTCTGCTTAATGCATTCAGGGTTTTTGGTGTGTATCACTTCGGGAACAACTGTTTGATACGAAATATAGTAATTTGATTGATTATGAAAATTAATGATTCGTTCAGCATGTCCATTAACAATTCAGTTATCTACAGCTATATGTTTCTGGTTTAGTGCTACAAAGTCAAACACAAATTATATTTTAAATTCATTGCAAACATATCCTTCAGTAATAAACACCTAACGGTGTGGTTTACAGAAGCACAGGCTATCGTTCCTAAGTGATGTTATACACAGGAGTATACGAACATTCAGTGAATTAGGCATATTGCCAGTGTGTCTCTTAATTTTCGGAAACGGTATTTTTGGAATAGTTTTGAGTATCTACACTTTCGGAAACGACAAAAATACTATTATTAATTTTCCAAAAACGAAGAGCGATTATGCTATTTATGCACATGTTGGAATTGGTAAATAGTTCATGATGTTAAATCATATTGCCAACAAATAGAACAATGTATCCGGAAAAGGTATGGCGCCTGAGCAAGGCGGCGTAGTGGTATTCGTCACTGCTGTTTGTTTGAAAATGCAAAAACACGATACAAGGGTACGAAATAACAACGCGATTACGCGAGATCACGATTAAATATCGCAAAATAGTAATATGTTAATATCAAAACATCCTATCATGTTTTTGAATTTTTTGGGCCGAAAAGCGAAATTACGCGTTAATGCATTGTTACCTTGCGTTATCGTTCAATCGTCTCATGCCATCGAATCGTGCTTTTGAGATTTCGCCATCGTTATCCATAGAGAGTGAGGGAGAGCGGGGGGAGGGAGCGGTAGTGGGGATAGAGGGAAAGAGAGAGGGATAGATAGGGAGAGATAGATAGAAATTTCAACAATGCTAAACAAGTGGCCCTAACATAAAACAAAAATATGTTTTAACTAACTGGACACCGATATATCAATCTTGAGTTGACGACTGAGCCACTCTACATATTGTTAAGTAACCGCATGTAGCTAATGTTTGAAATTGAAAGAAATATTAATCTTATATGATCTAAGCTACGGAGTCTGGCTTTTCGACAAATGCAATGTGCGGTTTTTCCTATTACCCTTAAATTGACCTCGTATTGACGCTATATGGAATTTATGAGGGTTTTTAATATTTGCAAGTTATCAAATATAGATATTGAAACGGAATGGGTAGAAAGCGTACCGGAGCTTTGTTAATGACTTTTACTCAGATTAATAGCTACACACTACAGACTACTGTCCTGCGTGTTTATCAAACGACATATCGATCTACATCAGGGTGCTATATCATTCGGACTATATACGAATGAATCGAATAAATATAACGTTTTATAATTACGCATGCTGGTTCGTCCTCTAGTGTCGAAAAGTACACTTTTCGTCGTTTGAGCAAATCGAGTCAGACGAATATATTTCTCGAGGTCAATACAGATCCGATACTTTGCGATGTAAGTTCACGTTTTCTCGTGCATCAATAACGCTGATAAGCCATTCTTCGCTAGGGATGGACTGAGCGATAATCATTAAGAATAATTCACATCGAAGTCAGACGTTATTGATAAAAATTGCAAGTAATATATTATTATATTTAAAAAAATCAAATAAAAAACTGTAATAAAACAAACACAAATATTGAGCGTTACATGCATTTGCTTAAATGAATGTTTGTTCAATTTTCTAGCACTTGCACAATCATATAATAACGCCTGCTTTATATAAAATTAGTACCCTACTATCATTAAATGCTCGTTCCACTCTTGTAAGTATTCGTCAACAACTATTTGTTTGAACAGAGACAATCAACCTCATTGAAATGTGAATCATCAGATCACACATTATTAAATCTTTATTTAGATAGTAAGTCCCTCACCTTGCCGTACCAGTTCAATTTATTATCATTTAAGGCAATCAACTAATCTTCAAATATGGATCTTAATAAAATAATATAACCTTTAGTTATTTTAAACAAATACTTTACTGTACATACATATATGTTAATGTACAACTAGTATCTACCAAGTTCGCCGTAAACGGAAGCACTTGAGGTTGATTTTCTGATAACAAGAATAGCTTTTCATGTTGGCTAACAATATGTTAAGTTCGATTAACCTCGCAAAGTATTAAGATTGAGATTATCTGTATACTTAAATGTTACACCCAGACATATAAAGTCGTTCACAATGTCTTCATTACCATATACCCACCACTCATTAAGTTTGGTAGTTCCTTGTTTACGGAATACAATAGCTTTTCGGTATGTTAAAGCCCCGTTACTACTCAAAATCAACGAACATTTCGTACAATATTTCGTAAAATAAAGTTAAACAATTAAAAATCAGTGTTCCTTATGGCAATTGCCAAAATTTCAACGCCAGATGTGGTCTGGTAACATATATGTTTGTAGATACAAAATGCTCGTTATCATATTTTTTTTGGGCATATTTAATTCCATTTTAATTTCCCGCAACGATATCTATTCATACGACACATGAAGACTAACATGGCAACATTTTAGTGTTCGCGTGTCGTATTAATATACATATTTGCGGGAAATTAAAATGGAATTAATTGTGTCACAAATAAATAAAAACGAGCATTTTGTATCTTCAAAAATCTTGTTACCACAGCACATCTAACGTTGAAATTTTTGATAATGCTATAAGGAACACTGATTATTTATATGTTAACTTTATTTTACGAAATATTTAACGAAATTTTCGTTGATTTTTTAGCGTTATAGAGGCTTTAACTTGCACACCTATATGTTACAATAATCATATATACGATCAATAGACAGGTGTCGACTGGCGTTTCACCTAAACCTACCATATCGTGTGCAAAAAGTAGTATAATCTTGTATATTTATTCCCGCATCATGTCTCTTTTGTAATTTGTTTTGAAGATCATCTACGAAAAGAGAAAAAAACGTATCGGCAATATTATCTCCCCCTGTCTAAGCCCGATTGTTATATGAAATACTCCAAGTATGTGTTACAATGTCAATAACATGCTTTGATCGATTCGTAAATACTGCGTATAGTGCGCAACATGTTGCCTATCATATGTGACTAATATAACTTTAACCAAAATGTATTTAGATACCTAGAATAAACCATACGTTTCATATCAACGAAGCTACACTAAAATCGTTTTTTCATATTCACATATTTTTTAATAATTGTATGGAATATGAAAAAGTTCATCTATAGTTGATCTGCCGTTTCTCAAACCAAATTATATATAAAGTTATAATCTTGAAAGTCTCTTAATCATATTACAAACAAAATGTATTCTCATATTTTATTCTCAAGCACTGAAGTTGGGTATTTTGTCATTTAACATTTTTATCACATGAAGTCGTTGTTTTAAACTGTTCATTCTATTGAAAAAATCCATGTTAAGTTTACCTGTAACATATCGTGTTTTAAGCATAGCAAATGATGCCATTATTCCTTGGTTTAGTTATCCAACATCCTCACAATAATGATCTCTATCTGTAAATGCTAAGCATCGACACATTAATATACAAACTGTTAAAACCTTGCTAGCTTTCAAGCTACACATGAAACAAAAAATGTGTCAAAACATTGGACAGTTTATGGCATACCAAATTAATCGAATCCATATTTGACAAAAACATTCAAATTGCGTTGGCATCTATAGAGCTAAACTGGTCGAAACAGTTTTTTCTTAAATAAGAAAATTTATAATTGACCATCACCATTGTTCCTTTGTGTGTGATATTTTATAAGTTACATTGATGACATACTATTCATTTAATAAACAAACCTTTTCTTGAGCTAAATCTGGTCTTTATTATTAAATCGATAATGAGATTGAGATTATCTGTATAATTAAATGTTACACCCAGACATATAAAGTCGTTCACAATGTCTTCATAACCATATACCCACCACTCATTAAGTTTGGTAGCTGCTTGTTTAAGGAATACAATAACTTTTCGGTATGTTAAAGCCAAATTACTACTCAAAACCAAAGTACATTTCGTACAATATTTCGTAAAATAAAGTTAAACAATTAAAAATCAGTGTTCCTTATGGCAATCGCCAAAATTTCAACGCCAGATGTGGTCTGGTAACATAGATGTTTGTAGATACAAAATGCTCGTTATCATATTTTTTTTTGGCATATTTTTGACTCCATTTTAATTTCCCGCAACGTTATCTATTCATACGACACATGAAGACTAACATGGCAACATTTAAGTGTTCGCGTGTCGTATGAATATATATATTTGCGGGAAATTAAAATGGAATTAATTGTGTCACAAATAAATAAAAACGAGCATTTTGTATCTTCAAAAATCTATGTTACCACAGCACATCTAACGTTGAAATTTTGTATATTGCTATTAGGAACACTGATTATTTATATGTTAACTTTATTTTACGAACTATATTACGAAATTTTCATTGATTTTTAGCGTTATAGAGGCTTTAACTTGCACAGCCAGATGTTACAATAATCATATATACGATCAATAGACAGGTGTCAACTGGCGTTTCACCTACACCTACCATATCGTGTGCAAAAAGTAGAAGAATCTTGTATATTTTTTCCCGCATCATGTCTCTTTTGTATTTTTTTTTCAAGATCATCTACGAAAAGAGAAAAAAAATATCGGCAATATTATCTACCCCTGTCTTAGCCCGATTGTAATATGAAATACTTCAAGTATGTGTTACAATGTCGTTAACATGCTTTGATCGATTCGTTAATACTGCGTATAGTGCGCAACATGTTGCCTATCATATGTGACTTATATAACTTTAACCAAAATGTATTTAGATACCTAGAATATACCATACGTTTCATATCAACGAAGCTACACTAAAATTGTTTTTTCATATTCACATATTTTTTAATAATTTTATGGAATATGAAAAAGTTCATCTATAGTTGATCAGCCGTTTCTCAAACCAAATTATATATACAGTTATAATCTTGAAAGTCTCTTAATCATATAGCAAACAAAATGTATTCTCATATTTTATTCTCAAGCACTGAAGTTGGGTATTTTGTCATTTAACATTTTTATCACATGAAGTCGTTGTTTTAAACTGTTCCATTCTATTGAAATGGCGTCCAGTCAATATCCGCTATATCCATGGGGTATTAACATTACTGTATTTGCTGAATTTTGAAGTTTGATGATGTTAACATGGACACACATTCAGACAAATTACCACAACTAGTAATAAATACAAAATACATTTCAAAGCATTATAAACATAACAGAAAAACATGTCCTAAGTAAATTTAAAGTACATGTACTGTATATATTGTCGTTCTATCCAATCGTTTTCCCATAAGATAGTCACATCAATTGTGTAAATAAGAACCATTTTTAGTTGACAAGCTATTATATTTTATTAGAAGTATTGTCAATTTCCAACTTATGGAATGTAAATCAAGGCCTATGTAGGTAGTTGAAACATAGTGTCTGGAAGTAGGAAAATGGTTACACGTGTTTGAAGGCAAATGTTCTGGGGTCCAAATACGCAATTAAGTGTATATATGTTATAAAACATCTACAATTCATCTACATACAATATTTTATTTGCATGAGCACTTATAGGTCAGCCAGCACGGAAATCAATACCGAATACCTGCAATTATTGTGCACACAGTGTGTAAACATAATCCAATTAATTATGGTGAGGAATGTCTTATAGTTGTGTAACATCTTTATCTTAATAATCCCAGTATGCTTATTGCCTGCTGATTCCGGGAATTGATTAGCGTATATGCAGAGGTACTAATTCAACGCAGCCACTTGCAGATGCGAATTATTTATGTACGGCGGTTGCGTCGAAAACGGAAACAGATTCGAGACCTATAGAGAGGGCATGACCAGCTGCAGTCACACTTGTTATTACAAATAGTACGCAACCACAGTACCGTTGAAACTATGTGATAATAAAGAGTAACTACTGCAAATGATTTCCTGTGCCACGTCCCTACTTGTCACGTGGATAATTCTTTACAATTTCTAAATTTGAATATTTGGCGTTTATAAAATCGTTACCTATGTGATAAGCAATAATTTATATGCGTCTCATAATAAAGTAATAATTTGACAATCATTACAAACCTATTCTCATTGATCAGCTATCGCGTGCGCATGAAATAACAATCGCATGCGCACACAGGTACACGCGCATCTCATCTTAGCAGGCCTTGTTCAATCCCCGTTTCCGGAAATCTGTGCAATCTTTTAAGTTACTTAGGTTAGGATCCACACTTTATGCAGCCTCAAACGCGGAAAGACATCATACACCTCGAAATACACACACACACACACACACACACACACACACACATACACACACACGCACACACACACACACACACACACACACACACACACACACACACACACACAATCGCACGCATGTACGCACGCGTGCACAAGCGAAATAATAACCAACGTACAACTTTAATTAAACATATCATGAAGATGCAACTTGTCCACATACTTTTTCTTAATTAACAGACCCATTAGTTTTGTTGTAGTAGCATACCTTTTAACCGGATCAATAGCAATGGCTCTCGGGGATACACCCCCACGAACAAGTCCTTCGTTTTTCCCGTAATGCCTCACGACTCCGATTCAAGTGAATCCTTCCATTTGGGGGTTTGAAGTTACAGAGGTGTAGAAAATGTCACCTGTGGTGTGGTCCATGGCCAATCGGTCGGGATGTGCGTTAAACATTCCTATATACAAATATATGATAAGTATAAAGTGCACATACATATTTATAAATACAAACATAACTGAGTGTTGTGTTAACATTAACTAACAAATACAACATGTTGACGCACAGTTGATGAAAGGCATAAACATATTTAAGAGCTGCAGTAACGAGTGGGCGTACCACATCAGTGTTCTCTAAGATCCAGTTTCTATTTTAATTACGTTAATAATTTAAATGTGCGTTTGGTCAAACCACATGATTAAAAGCATAGCAAAAGCCGCTTACCAACGTCACACAACAACTTGTAATCCGTTCCGTCGATATTGACTGACTGGATATATTTTGATTCCGAGTCACTCCAAATAATTCTACGAGTTTTATCGCTATAAATTAAGCCAGTCGGACGTTTGACTTTCGACATAGCAAGAGCTCTAACGTCGCCATCATTGAGAGAGACTTGATATATTTTATTGTGAGTCCAATCCGAGACGTACATAAAATTGTCAGTTAGTGGTTCTGCAATAAATATAAGACTGTTAATAACCAGTTGTTTTTGTTGTATTTTTTTTATTTTATTTTTTACAAAAACGCCATAGTAACACTGAACGTCATTCAAAACCTTTTTGTATAAATATCCAATTTTCTAATTAAAAAAGAGAATAAATTGCAGTAAAACTTAATTTTCATCAGACTAATCTCAAACGATAAACTCTAAGGTGAGCGATCTGCCAAAAGTATTCAATTAATATTGTAATATCTGACACCAAGACAGCAACTACTAAAACTTTTGTCATTTTGAGTTATTGGTGTCTATGAATAACTTCGGCATTTCATGACGGAGCGAATTTCTTCAAATCTTTGAAATTCACTATATGCAAGGAAAAGGGTAGTAAAATCCGTTTACCAACGCCACTCAGCACCTTATAATACGTTCCGAAATTTTTGACATCAGATATGTTTTAGACATTTGAAATAAAAACTGGATTTCCGTGAGTGACACAAAATGCTACTTGCTTCAAAAAGATCACAAATGCAGATGAAATGTTCCGAACAAAGTCAATCAATATGACATGTGTTATAAAACTGTCATATTGACCCAAGACATGTGTTGTGTGGCACACTTCGTTAAACCCTGGTCATAATTGTTTACTTGTTGTTTTAGAATCCATACGTGCTAAACAAAGATATGCTCAGGTAAAGCTAAGAAGTTGCAAGCGGTGTCAAAGTTGGCTTAATTGGAAGCCCGCCACACTCACATCTAATACCCATCATTATCAACGTTGTTAAACGAGCGCTGGATTCTTTCTTGACGTTTTTTATATCAACTCTCAAACATTAACTAAGAAATGAAACATTTTAACCGACATATAACATATAATGTTTGATCACTGTGTTACAACTCTGAACGGGTCATTATTGACAATTTTGGTTACAAACTGTTAAGCGGTTTCAACGTTTATGCAAATTATTGACAAATATAACCGACAATGACATTGCAATTTGAATGCCTTTTGACAATGGCCTCGTAGGTACCAGCCTGTGTATTGTGCGTGTTCGAATGTCTTTTATATTTCTACTACTTGTATTCAAAACTGTGCATCGATTGAAATTGCGAATTTAATCTTGAGCGCATCTTAGTGATCCTATCATGTTTGTCAGATTGTAATTGGAATCGTGCCAATGTATTATATAACTTAAGGCACCATATCGACTCAAATAAGAACGAACCTATCCAGAAACAAATAAGTAATGATAACGTGAGATCGAGACTTTTGTTGGCTGATTTTCTCAAAAATCGTATTCTATCATGAATACTATATATAAAATTGAGGTCAACTCGTGACCGATCGGTGCTTCATTAATTGTTTGTTCGGACTATTGCGTTGTCAACAGTATAGTACTGTGATGTGTAAACTTGACTAATTTGATAAGCTCATATTGCCTATTTTGCAATATGAGTCTGATATGTGGGGATTAAACGACACATTTCTACAAAACTGGCAAAATGAGATTAATAATTCGTCTAGAGCTAGGACTTATGTAACTTTTTTTGTTTTTAAAATACAATATTATCTTACAAGTATCAAAACAAACAAGTTTAGACGTGTCTTAAGTAGACTTCATGTATCTTTACATAGACTGAAAGTTGAGGCCTGTAGATGGCAAAAACTACTCCAATTCCAAATGACAAGAGACATTGTAAAAGTTGTCATATGCTCAAAGATGAGTATCACTTTGTAATTGAATGTAAACTATATACAGAGATAAGAAAGTTGTATATTGATAAATACTATTTGCAAAAGCCAAATATGTTTAAATTTGTTGGACTAATGAAATCCTAAAATGGTCGAACCAATAACAATCTTGTATTATTTGTAAACAAAGCCTATAAACATCGAGACTTGTTTTATCTATACTATGATTATTTTTCGACAATTAGAACACATTCGTACATAACCATTATAGGTAGATTTATCATGCTAAAAAGAATGTACCTCTCGCTTATCTCTTGTAAGTATATGAACATGTACTCTATTTTGTTTACAATGTACTAGTCACTTGACCACTCGTGTGTTATAAACATAACATTTATGTGCTGTATAATCATCGACAATGTTCTATCGTATAAACAATAAATTNCTATATCATGTATAAACCATTTAAAGAGACTGATATCCGCTACTATGCCATTTATGAACAATTTATAGAGACTGATATCCGTTACTATGTCATATATGAACAATTTAAATAGACTGATATCCGCTACTATGTCATGTATACACCATTTAAAGAAACTGATATCCGTTACTATGTCATGTATACACCATGTAAAGAGACTGATATCCGCTACCATGTCATGTATAAACCATTTAAAGAGACTGATATCCGCTACTAACTCATGTATAAACCATTTAAAGAGACTGATATCCGCTACTATGTCATGTATAAACAATTTAAAGAGACTGATATCCGTTACTTTGTCATATATGAACAATGTAAAGAGACTGATATCCGCTACTATGTCATGTATAAACCATTTAAAGAGACTGATATCCGCTACTATGCCATGTATAAACAATTTAAAGAGACTGATATCCGTTACTATGCCATTTATGAACAATTTATAGAGACTGATAGCTGTTATTATGTCGTGTATGAACCATTTATAGACACTTATATCCGCTTCTATGTCATTTATGAACCTTTTTTAGACGCTCATATCCGCTACTGTGTCAGTGGTGTTTTGTCAGATATATATGGTATCTCACTTTCGATTTTGCCAGGCAGATGGAAACATTGCTGTTTATATTTTGTAAATATTGTTGTAACATAATTTAAAAAGAAATATATACACTTTTGCTTTTAAATCATAGTTAATTATTATTCCTAAATACAGCATCACCATGCATTTATTATTTGTAATTCAAGTACAGCTCTCCATCGTATACCTGATACGTGCGAGCTCGTTTATACGGAATACCGTTATGGCCATCGTGGTAACACATTAAAATCCAGAGGGCGACAATGCGATAGTGCGATAGTACGATGGCGAGAATGCGATAGTACGATGGCGACAATGCGATAGTACGATTGCGACAATGCGATAGTACGATGGCGACATTGCGACAGTACGGTGACGACAATGCGACAGTGCGACAATACGATGGCGACAGTTCCGATAGTACAATGGCGACAATGCGATAATACGATGACGACAGTACGACAACGCGATAGTACGATGGCGACAATGCGAAAGTCATATCGCACTGTCGCCATCGTATCATCGCATTGTCGCTATCGTACTATCGCGTTATCGTACTGTCGTCATCGTATTATCGCATTGTCGCCATCGTACTATCGACAATGCGATAGTACGATGGCGACAATGCGACAATGCGATAGTGCGATAATACGATGACGACAGTGCGAGAATACGATGGCGACAGTGCGATAGTACGATGGCGTCAATGCGACAGTACGATGACGACAATGCGACAGCGCGACAATACGATGGCGAAAGAGCTATAGCATGATGGCGACAATGCTATAATACGATGACGACAGTACGATGACTATCGCATTGTCGCCATTGTACTATCGCGTGGTCGCATTGTCGCCATCGTACTATCGCATTGTCGCCATCGTACTATCGCATTGTCGCCATCGTACTATCGCACTCTCGCATTGTCGCCCTCTGGATTTCAATTTGAAACCACGATGGCCCTAACGGTATGCCGTGCGTTTAGCATACATTGTAATCTTGAATTGTGTTAAACACGGATACTTGGTTTTGTCCGTGCACGTGTTTACGAAATAAATGACAACATTACACTGATTACAATAATTAAGTAATTTACTGTTTCTATTGATCACAAATTCACGTTTAAATCAGATAAAGTTAAGGTCAGGTAAATGTTAGAGAGCTATAACATGCTAGTGTTGTATACACGTAGTAACTACCTATCCCCAGATAACCGTAAATCAATCCGACCCAGGCTTCGCACTTCACGTGCTAGTTGAAGTTGTGATTGGTGCATTTGATTGCGTTCCGTTGCTCAGCAACATGAACTCGTCCTCACTGATCGTCCACCTCTCTCTGCACCATTCCTTATAATTGGGACCGCGGACTGAACAATGATATCACATTCCTTCTTCTTAATTTATGAAATGAGTAATCGTTATAATAATATGAGTAATAATACTAATTCCAGTGAAATTGATGCATCTCTATGAAGTTTAGAGTTATATCAATACAAAAGGTAGGTCTCTACAAGAATAAATTCAAAACGGATTTTTAAATCAATTGATAAAAACTTTCTCGCAACAGGCATTCCAGATTCTTTGTTTTTAATAATTACTAGTATTTTGACAGTTACATAATTGATTAGAAGCATAACGTGTCGTAACAGATTATGTGAAACCCGAACTTTGAAGTCCGAACAGGTTAATCACATGCGACGCTTTTTGCTTACACTGGATGTTCGTTTAGAAGAGACTTCCATTAAACGAAAACATCATTTAAAGCAGAAAGTGCCGTCCCTGTTAAGCCTGTACGGACAGCACCGGCTACTCTTGGACGACACTTTACCAACATTCATTACGCCCCGTTTTCCCAGAGCGAGGTTAATTTGATGTTCAATGTGGATTTGTTTTTATGTAGTATTTTTTTATCCGTGAAGTAATACTGATGTGCGTTGTCATTGAATGCTATGATCTTTTTTCGGTCTATATGTATAAGGGCATTTAAGGGCAAACAACGCAGCTCAAAGAGGATAGGGGCATCGAACACTACTTTGCGGACCGCACAGGCTAATCTGGGACGATTTCAGGATGACACTTTACGCACAAGTATCAATCCCATTTTTGAACGCGGTTCAATTGCGGGCTCGCAGAATGCATCACACAAACACCGCGTTCGATATAACCTATCGGAACAGCGCGGAAATGTAATACCCAAGGCTTTTGCCCGGGTTTCTGCCATAAGTCTTTATTGATAATTGAATACATACTTTGATCATATGATTTTAAAGCATTTAAAACAACAACAACAACATTATGTTATATTTTAAAGATTGTTTGCGCAAATGTCATTATTTGACTTGAATGACATCATTTCGTCCACATATTTCGTTATTTCGTGAAAATAGCGTCACACTATTGGTCAGTCAGGAAAATGGTGCCTATGG
This sequence comes from Dreissena rostriformis, assembly GCA_007657795.1. Taxonomy (NCBI): domain Eukaryota; kingdom Metazoa; phylum Mollusca; class Bivalvia; order Myida; family Dreissenidae; genus Dreissena; species Dreissena rostriformis. The sequence goes on from VMBQ01002435.1 coordinate 28,846, forward strand.
AATTTCGCCTATGTTATTTGTAACATGTCATTTTGTTATTATTATATTATTGTTTGCATAATCACTCGAAGTTTGTGACATTGCTTTTCCGTATTGGACGCGTTTTTATTTCTTCACAAGTATTCAGTTAAATCCATTTAAAATGTTAAAAAGGTATATTAACACATTTGTTATTTTCACCAGAACATAGAGTTTCAATAATTTATTCAACAGTTATTAAGAATCACTGTACATAATCCCCTTTTTATCATGTTCGCAGATCTTCATCATATTTGCACAAGCGACGAACACGAGCCACTTTATTATTATCAATTTTGAGCTTTGAACCATTATCATTTGTAATTATATTTATCGTGAGAATAAAGACTAATCCAACCGAATAGTTATTTCAGTGCAATACTTTGAACATGTTACGAAAGAAAAAAATCCGATTCTCTGTTTACAATCTGCAAATATATTAATAATGGACTAAGCAGTATATACATCAAAGTGTTTCCTCTAACAGGCTAAGATAAACGACCGAGTTTTGTAAAATCATATCTATCTGCATATTGAACTTATCAAACTGATGTCGAAATAGCAACTCCGAATTGATCACGTGTTATTATTCACATTTCGCAAGTATCATGCAGCAATTTATTAAGAAATATCAATATCCCTAGCACTTTTTTAATAATTAAGTCATTTCACCATGATCAAGAGTGATAGATATTCGCATTACAACGAATGGACTGACGGAACATGAAAGGCCACGTACGCAGTATCCATAATGGACTGACCGAACATGAAAGGCTACGTACGCAGTATCCATAATGGACTGACCGAACATGAAAGGCCACGTACGCAGTATCCATTACAACGAATGGACTGACCGAACATGAAAGGCTACGTACGCAGTATCCATTACAACGAATGGACTGACCGAACATGAAAGGCTACGTACGCAGTATCCATGGACTGACGGAACATGAAAGGCTACGTACGCAGTATCCATGGACTGACCGAACATGAAAGGCCACGTACGCAATATCCATTTCTACAATGGACTGACACAACATGAAAGGCTACGTACGCAGTATCCATTTCTACAATGGACTGACACAACATGAAAGGCCACGTACGCAATATCCATTTCTACAATGGACTGACACAACATGAAAGGCTACGTACGCAGTATCCATTTCTACAATGGACTGACAGAACATGAAAGGCCACGTACGCAATATCCATTTCTACAATGGACTGACACAACATGAAAGGCTACGTACGCAGTATCCATTTCTACAATGGACTGACACAACATGAAAGGCCACGTACGCAATATCCATTTCTACAATGGACTGACACAACATGAAAGGCTACGTACGCAGTATCCATTTCTACAATGGACTGACACAACATGAAAGGCCACGTACGCAATATCCATTTCTACAATGGACTGACACAACATGAAAGGCTACGTACGCAGTATCCATAATGGACTGACACAACATGAAAGGCTACGTACGCAGTATCCATAATGGACTGACACAACATGAAAGGCTACGTACGCAGTATCCATAATGGACTGACACAACATGAAAGGCTACGTACGCAGTATCCATAATGGACTGACACAACATGAAAGGCTACGTACGCAGTATCCATAATGGACTGACACAACATGAAAGGCTACGTACGCAGTATCCATAATGGACTGACACAACATGAAAGGCTACGTACGCAGTATCCATAATGGACTGACACAACATGAAAGGCTACGTACGCAGTATCCATATGGACTGACACAACATGAAAGGCCACGTACGCAGTATCCATTTCTTTAAAGCCCAAGTTCACAAAACATTAAACAATAAATTGAAGATTTTATTTTTTATTTTTGACATTTCAACAACAACAAAAAAAAAAATTCAAATCCATCATAATAAAATAACGATTAAGTATAAATTATTCGCACAATTTTATGTTCGCTTCCAGCCTGTGAAGACTCAGAAGTAGGTTGAGTAAGTACACTACATTCGTACCATTTGATTTGATTGAAATGAAAACATATTGATACACATGTATTTAACATATTAATTTATTATGCAGACAGGAGAAAAATCAGCAACCACTGCTAAACACGAGTATCTGTCATGTATGCGAACTCGTGCATATGTTATGAGAAAAATTATCTTTCTGTCCTGAGTTACACTGTGCGCACTGTCTGGTAGCTGTATATGCTAACAGACGAATGCACTCGGTTCTTTATCATTTATTATAAAGAAACAAATAAAACGTGTTCTTACTACATATTCAGGAAAACAATCTTAAACGTTGTAACCTTTTACTCAGGAAATAACTCAATATATAGGAGCATAGCTCTGGGTAAACGGGGTTTAATGCATGTGCGTACAAATTATATAATCGTTACTGAATTCGATTATTCAATCCTGAATATATTTATTCGTATTTTTTAAAGCCCTTTCGTGTTTTAAAAATTAATAAGCATGCAAAAAAACAACAACAAAAAACTGAGAATGAGATGGGTTAATCAATTGGAAACAATGACTTTTTATTGCCAATGTATTGCCAAAACAAATCTCATGTTAATTGCCTTAAATGGTTAAAAATATGGTTAGTAGATGATCAATAAATGAAGTTCAAATCAGCATGCCAATTGTCAAAACATATGTTAAATGAACTTGCAATAAACTGACGCTTCAGTCAATTCATCTATGAAATGATCAATAAATTATATAAATTAATCTGCCATAAATAGGCTTAAAAAATCAGCATTAAATAATGTACACATGTGTATTTGTGATTTCACATATATGAATTACAGAAACATACTTTTTCAAGAAAATAATTATTTCATTTATTAAATCCTTTATTCATATATATCAGTTAAATGCCTGGGCACCCTAGAAATTCGTATAATTATGATCATGGCCAAAGCCAAAGACTTGCTCGGCTGGTCTGCATGTGGAAATTTAAATTGACATTGTATCGCTACAGTATGATGCACATCCTAGAAATAGAAGACATAATTCTCACAATGATCCTCTGCTCAGCACATAAGCGGATTGAATTGAATCATGTCTCTTTCATAATTATGTTTCTGTAAGCTGTAAGGTCATCAAGAACAACAGCGCATATTATTTATTCTAAGCAAGAAATGTTCAAATATCTCAACTAAAGCTTAATCATTAGTTCTTAAAACAGTTTTCCGATTAAATTTGATTAATTTTTTTTTTTTTTTTTTTTTTTTTAGTTTTTCTTATTTAATGTATAAATATAATATTTCATGTCGTAAATTCTTTCTCTCAAAGAAGATCACGAATACAAAACAATGCTGATCGATGACACAAAAAGTAATTTAGGATTAAAGAAATACAAAAAGAAAAATCACTTAAGTTTGGTATTCAGCCTACACCATTGTTTTGGTAAAATCCAAAAAATCAGATAATCATTACTGGTTAGTGAATATAAAACTTGATATATGCAAGTATACGCATGCCAATTGGTAATAACATATTATGATTTGTATATCCTATATGTTCAATAAGCAAATGTTATTTAAGGGCCTTGTGAGATATAACAAAGCTTTACCTTAAATATGTACTCCCATTGTAGGTCTTAATTTGCTATAACAATACATTCACACGCAATATTGTCGCTTCAATCACTGTTTAGAACTCACAAACGATATATTTACACAAAACTGCACATAAATATATGAACGTCGATCTAGGAAAACGGGGGTAAATTCATTTGCGTTAAGTGTCGTAGCAGATTAACCTATGCTATAACGATACCTTCACACGCAATTTTGTGGCTTCAATCACTGTTTAAAACTCACAAACGATATTTGTAAACAAAACTGCACATAAATTTATGAACGTCGATCTAGGAAAACGGGGGTAAATTCATGTGCGTTAAGTGTCGTAGCAGATTAACCTATGCAGTCCGCAAAGGTTAATATCGGGGACGACTTTTACCGCATAAAATTGATTTTTGTAAAGAAGAGACTTCCCTTTAACGAATAATACCATAAAAGCTGAAAGTGCCGTTCATGAATAGTCTTGCTCATCAACGATGCACGTTTCAAAGTGGGAATCAAGCTTTGAATAGTTTTATGCAACCCATTCAGTAGTTCCATATACCTTTTTGACTGTCGATCTGTCTGATTGTCGCGACGCAACTAAAAGTTGCAATTGATGGAGAGTTGAAACTTAATGAACATATGCATCATAATGAAACCATGTGAAATTGTCTATTTATCAGTTTTTATCAGTCTGTCGTTCCGTCTTTACGTCCATCCGTCCGATGTTGAGTGTCCCATGGACGTATGAAGCATGTCAAATGAAATACATAGCTAATATAAGGATGGTTACAGATTTGACACCGTATTCGAACGTGTGAACTTGCGCAGTCGGACTCAGTGGTGTTCTCTACCAGTTGAGTAATTGGCGCTTTAGTCACGTTTTACTCAAAAGTATTATTGCTGTTACTTTATATTCATATCCGGCGGCATACCCATTTGAGACATTTGGGTATTTAATGGCATTTTACGATATAAGAGCAGTTTCGATTTCCAAATACAATGTCTGGGATGTCCAGTTTCGTGCAGTGCTGTATTGTAGACTTGTATTGCATCGGCTATTGGTCACTTGCTCAATAATGACGAACACGTCTATTAATATACGATAAGCATTGTTGTGTGAACGGAATACAGTAAAGTTCAAGGTTCAGAAATGACTGTAAACATACTTTATCATTTAAAAATTTAATAAGAATAACTTATAACATAGCTACCAAATTTAAAGCCAGTATAAACTGAAATTTACCAATAATGAAAGATGAAGTGCATTGCTATGAGGCTTAAGTTTATATAAACATGTGTGTTTCGTCATTATGTCTGGACCAAATGTGAGGCGTGTGGCTTCTTAAATCGTTTTAAACCTCCAGTGCTTTTACATTGACTGTTCTAAGGCGGTCATCCCAGTTCTGTTTTATTTAATCGGTTCCATTCCGCAAATAAAATACCATTGCTAAAATAAGGTCTTTCTCCTGCAGTTGCAGCTTGAAAGTCACCTTTGCAAATCTTTGTAATAAAAACATTAGGAAGGCCCGTTATTTAAAGAGTAATGCTATGCCCGAATCATCTAGACTAGCGTTTCCTATTATCTGTCGGTTGACAAACGCATTCGGGCCTCCATCTGTTCTTAAGATATCCGGTCCTTATTTATAAATATCACATCCAATTATGTATATTGACTATATAGTGTTCTATACTGTTAAACGGACTAACTGTTCAACGAACTCACGGGTAACAGTTTTCACTGCGAATGAACACCAACAACGCCATTAATAATTTGTAGAATCAAAATTATGTTTGGTCCGTTATCGGCGACCATTTTTTTTTTTTCATTTTTATAAATTTTGTAAAAAACCTTTCTTAGCATAGGCTATAATATGTTATAATTTTAAAGAACTGCGGAATGGTAATAAACACGAACTACGCCTCAAACGTACGGGACTATTCCATATAGGGGCCAACATCCGGTTAGGTTATGGTATCATTGGAACGACGAATTAACAGAAACCTGGACGTTAGCGCATTTTAGCAACAGACTTTGTATCGCAAGTGCATCCATTTTGGGCGTGTGCATATAGCACAAACAGACCATGATCATTCATACCCGTTTAACCCTTTCCCACTCATGAGAAGGCGAAAATGGCAATATGCAACCAGCATAAAACCAGAACAGCCTGCGAGTTTGTGTAGACAAAATCCAGCTATTTTTAGCCACAAGGTTATACACTGAACTGGATGTAAAAGGATTTGTGTTATATTTGATTTATTCACAGACAAGAAATCGCAAGTTCTAATTCCTGCTGCGTGTAATCGTTTTTCACATGGGACGTTGAACCAATGTGCAGTGCAATAGGTGTTCGACACCCGACAATTTTGGGCCCACGCCTCCGGCCCCTAGTCGGCATAGTTCCAACTAGAACGTCATTGCCCAGTCGATTTCAGTCATTTAAATTAGTCTTCCAGGGCCAAGGCTGACAAGACATTAAATGTGACAATGTTGGAAAATCACATACATATACAAAAATTGGCTTTGTCAAATCATTAGATAAGGATAAGTAGGTAAGTACATTTTTTTCGTTACGGTCTCATGGCGCCCCTAAAGGTCGCATTGCCAATAGGCAGTTGGGTTAGGGTTAGGGTTAGGCTTACTCTGCCTACTGGGTAATCCGGGACTTGGTCTATGAAGCATGTTGCCTCGTGAACCCGGGTACCAAAATGACATGTGATTGTGATGATTTGTGAGCGAATTTCGGTGAATTCGATGCTCGATATAATATACTCACACATACAAGGAAAACCAACAACATATGTATAGCGAAGAAAATATTGATGATGAATATAACGGGGGCCACAATGCCGTCACGCTTGACCTTAGAACATCCCATTTAAAAACTTGCCCAGATGCTAATCAGCTTCTTAGGAAGTGAGAGAGGGTCTGCCAGCGTCTGGACACGAATGGTTAGACATGTATCTCCTGATAAGATTTATTGAATGTAATGCTTTCATATATAGCATTTGGAGTACAAACCGTCTGTGTCTATATTAGGCGCGTTATATTTCCATATTTTCTATTAAATCCGTGCAATGTGACATCGCCCTCTCTGGTTACATGTGTCAGACAAGTAATTCCACCCAGGAAATACGTTTGGCCATACTTTATAGCCTGTAATGTCCAGACCCAAAGCTTTCGTATTATATTATTTTGTTTATGGCATGAAACTGTCATACTTAGACAACAATATACATATTTAAACATGACGTACGACGAATATATTGAATACAAAATAGTTTATATAATACTGTATTGTCGCGTAATCGATGTAAGGAGTATATTTGCGCATAAAGTAGCATTACTCGTTGAATAAGGCTCATTTGAAATACGAAATGTCGGCTATTCCATAGCATGTTATCATAGAACAATATAATATCGATCACAACATTCTTAAATGTAAAACTCAGGAAGAAGAACTGTTCTTTTATATGTAAATCGTAAATCTTTCTAATTGAAATTAACAAACAAGAACGCACACATAAAGTCCGTTTTATTTATAAACATAGCGCAAATGATCTCGGATTAATTTATTAAAACCAAACACATTTTGTAAGGCCTTAATAGTATGCGGACAAACCATTCGTCTTAGATTGAATTTGATTATACCATTATCGATCGGAATACATTGGCACATAATGTGTTATTATTTCTGCCAATACTTCTTGAATATGCAACAGCAACATATTGACATTACAACCATATGATTTCTCATACATTTCTTACTAACTGAAAATAGCGTAGATTATGATTTTATAAGGTTATTTGTCAATATGTGCCTCATAAAGTAGAATTTCCGCTGATCTTGGGAATAGTGAACGAGTGAGTCATTTCATTGTTAAAACATTGAATTGATATTCTCTGTTATTATTTAATGTAGTTTAATTCTATTTAATTATAAAGTGTTGATTAACACATATGTATTTTGAGATTAAATAAATTTTAGTAAAGTGATGTGTTGTATGTATTGTTCATTTTAGTATCGGTGATCGGTGATTGTCCTCAAATAAAAAAAAATCGCTAAATAACTCGTATATGTGTGGACCATTGCCAAAACGGATCTTTCGAAGTCCACCTTTACGTCATTTGTTATTTTCCTCTATAATATCATAGTTGCCGTTTCGTATAACGAGCTATACAACATATTCCATCGTGTTATTTATGTTCCTGCTAAACTCAGGGGTCTGGTATAATGAGCTATACAACATATTCCATCGTGTTATTTATGTTCCTGCTATGCTCAGGGGTCTGTTAAACATATGTCAAATATGCTTTTTTGTTCGTGGAATGTAATCAACATTCTGTCAACCTATAACAACAAATGACAACGCTTTAGAATACTATTTTTATACTTCGCGGATTGTTCAACACGGAAGTGGCCGATGAAAGAATGTAATTAGCAGAACCTACTGAATATTTTGTTACATACATGACTTCATTAATGGGAACCGGAACCATTGAGCGTGATAGATTGGTCGGGAATAATTCCTCTCTGAATAGCACTATCAATGATTAAAAAAGGAAATTATCACTTTTTGTATAATGACTGTAATGTAACACTAAAAGTGTTAATACATTTACCCGAAAGGCAAAAATATGCTGCCTTCTCAGGTTAACTTAACATTTAGCTTTATAGCATACTATTTATCTTTTCGGTATCAAGAAGCCGTTGGGTAATAATTACACAAGGATGAGTACGTTAACGAAATTGTTAATTGTGAACCTGTTAAACAGAACGTCTGATATGTATTACATTTCAGGCTAAGCGTTTAATTTTGGCGTATTAACTTCGTAAACATTCAAATAAAATGGGTTTTAACATGTACACGCATTTTGTGAGAAATGTCAATAAAACAGCAAAGACAAATGCATAGCGATAACCGTAATGGTCGTCCTGTTTGATATAATTTCGACATGTATTTTTATACAGATCGAATAAAGAGAATGCATTAATTAACTGGAACCCAGTGTACATTTCATGAAACGTGTATTGCCGTATAGAAAATGCTAATCACTCCACATACAATACAAAACAGGTATATGAAATCCATAAATTACAACACTCTATGGAAAGAGCTGTGTATTGAAGTAGTTTCATGTCCAATTCATACACATTCGATAACATATTGTTCATATTACAATATGAGCTTATTATTGTTATTATTTCCCGACGTTTAATAGAAGAAATACCGTTAACCTTTATTAGTTTTAGTTTTCGTGCTGGTTTGTATGAATTGTTTTTACAATTATTCAAAAGTTTCTTTGCGTGCTCGTATCTCGAGTATTATTGTTTATATATTAATCGTTTGTTATTAACAATGTCATTGTTGTCGATCAAATAGAATAATAGTAACACACATTCAACGTATACCGTTTACAATATATATATATATATATAGGATTTTGCATGAGTTGTCATATCATACCATATTTTATTAAACGAGTTCAGGAATTTTGTTATTAAGCGAGCCTTTGGCGAGCTTACTAACGAATTTCCTGCACGAGTTTAATAAAATATGGTATGATATGACAACGAGTGTCAGATCTTTTTTATCACATGCTTTTAAATGAGCAAATTAAATAAATATTTACGCAAACATAATGATAAATCCGGAATGTTGTTTACATTTCGTGACGTCATTTGACGTTGCAACGTCATTTCAGCAAAATAACAAAATGCGATTGGTCAATACACGAAAACTAAGCCAATGAAAACTCTTAAAAAGTATATTACACATGTTTAATATAAAAATATATGTAATGGTTATATTACATGGGAAACAGGGTATGGCATGTGATAAAATAAGTTTATC
>VMBQ01002435.1:38991-96638 GCA_007657795.1 Dreissena rostriformis
ATACATTTTCCTTTAAACCTAAAGATGTAATTGTTTGAATAGTTAAATTGGACTGGTCGAATTGTCCTTTGCAAAATTAAACACTTTTTCTATACTTAAATGAATGAGAGGCATACTTGCATTACTGTTTATTTTCTAGTAATATATATATAAATATATATATATATATATAAGCCACTCTAAAGTTAAGTACACTCACATTAGTGTAATATGTTGCTTTGTATATATATAAGCCACTCTAAAGTTAAGTACACTCACATTAGTGTAATATGTTGCTTTGTAGTTATAGTTCCACAATTGTAACATTTTGAAAGAAATTTACCCATTAAAAATCCTAGATTGAACATTGAAATCAATAGATTGCCATGAAAATAACATATCAATTAATTTATCATTAATTAAAAAATATATTATGGATATTATTTCCATTAATATCAATTTTAATATTACTACTGAAAAACCAGGAACGTCACTCCACAATTATACCAATCATGCACATTATTGTTACTGTTATATTGAATTTCACAAATGCACACATTACGCTCAATGATGTCCTCAATTTACATGTTTCATTATCGCTCTCAATGGTAACTAGAATTAAACTACTAATTTAAAATAATTTCACGTAATAAAACATCGTTCTATCATTTTGAATTGAACTGTCATGTTAATTTTATCCGTCCACGCCCGACTGTATGCGCATTCGTTGTCTCTCGACGTCTTCCTGTGGCACGACAACAAAGGGATTGACTAGTCAGCCCACAGAGAATGTTCCTTGTAACGATGGAATGTCACCTCATATGCCCTTGCATCACGATATGATTGTGGTCTTCGAATTGAACGAATTATATCTGCTTGGCCCATTGTTAAGCATTTCAACTCCATCGTTATTTGTTAAAGTCACGCCGATAATACTCTTTTTCCCTTCTCGTTTGCATGACAACAGACCATAATTCCGTAATAACCATTTGTGCGTTGAATACAAATACAACAATTCCCAACTTATTTCTATCAGTCACACAAAAAGGAGCTTATTACAAGACGGTGTTAAACAGTTGAGATAACCTATTTTCACTCAAAGCGTTTTCAGTCGGTAGCAAATACAGTATATGGAGGTATATTAAAGAACAATATACGTTTAAATAAATTGATTGTACATCTTCATGCGTGATAATTCCACTCATTTTTGCACACTATAAAGACATACACAAATATAACGATATGTCCTCCTGATTGACATTTTTCACGTGTCTCCTCGCATTACAATAAAGTTTACTTTTTGTATTTTCTTTATCGGCATCATTGCCCGTGCGATAATAGAGACGTCCTCAGAACAACTTTGAAGGTTGTTTGTTTTCCCTGACCAGCGAGTAGCGGCTGGTAGTGAGTTCCCGTAGGTCCTCATGGTTTGGAGATCAAAATCGTGGCGAAACAGTTCTTTGTAAGCATTTGCCAAACTGCGAAATAAACAATATGATATTAATTTTAAATGTGTTAAAAAACTTGATATTATTAGAACTATCACTAGAGCTTTAACCAGGTTAATATTTTATATCTAATAATGACACACCAGAAGCTCTATCAGAAGACAAATAGTTGTTCTTATCTATTGATTGTATGACATGCACATAATTAATAACAAACCAAACGCTCATCTGAAACGATCTCAATCAAATGCACCACATATATATGATCATTATACATAATCTTTGCTACATATCGACCACCTAAACTGTACATTTAGGACCGTATTTGGTTATATGGCCTTGTGATTTCAGAAGAGAATTGTTTTAGTCGATTTGTTAGCTCACCCTAGAACAACGTGCTCATGGTGAGCTATAGTCTGGTAGGCGACGATCAGGCGTCCGGCGTTGCCCGTTGTGTATGTCGTGTGTCACGAAACTCCACAAGAATTATCATTGGGCGATCTTCTTACAAATTTGTTCAAATCGTTTCATTACGCCGCGTTTGCTGGTTGCCAGAGGTACCAATACATTAACAAAAATAACAAGTCTTTTTTAAAGGCAAGGCTCAGAGGTTTAATATTTTGTATTCCTTAACAAACATTGGCAAAATTATGTAACTGGGATCATGAGTGGCCACGCCCCAGGACCCAGGATAAACGTGATGTATATATACTTATTTAGTAAATAACGATAACAACTTTCTTCTCTAAAACACACAAGTCCCGGAGCTTTGATATTTTGTATTAAACGCAAGATATAGGTCGTGCACAAAGTGTATTCAATTCATTCCTCTGGAATGAAAACTGGGAAAGATCATTTTTCGCATGATTTATATTGTTAACATGTAGTAAATTACTTCTTCTCTGAAACCTTATTTGCCAGGGGAAAAATATTGTGTGTGTACAATTGTAAAGTGGTCCGCTACAAGTTTAGAGAAATTATTTGCCAAGGGTAAACACTGGCCACACCTAGGTTGTCACATAATTATATAGACCTAAATATAACTTTGAAAATATTGTTTTCTGTAACCGAAAGGGTAGGAGTTTAATATTTGTTGTGTAATATCGCACACCGATCCTCAACAAAGTTTGTTAAAATAATCTGGTGTCAAAACCTCAGAGGTCACCTGATTTTTTTAGGTTATTTTTTTTAAAACGTCTCTTATTGCACAAGAACACAGGATTAAATATAGTAAAAAACTTCAAATATTCTTCTCTGCAACCACACGTCTCAGAGTACGTATAGTTGTTACGAAACCACAGATAAGGTCCTTTACACAGTTTATTCAAATTAACATTATGGTTAATTTAACACAAGTTTCTTGTTTCAGATATACAACACTGATTATAACAGCTTATAATGAACATTTTAATAGACAAACTATAAAACACATAATTTAAGGAACTTTAAGTATTAAAACAGTAAGCGTTTCTTTATCATACGTAACCATTAATTAGTCTGGTCACACAGTCGGTTAACACACACATCTATCGTCATTAAGTGACGTTAGTCGTTACCATCTGATGGCTTTTATTGATTGATGGCGAGTGGGAAGGGGTTTCGAGCAACGCACATTCCCATTAAATCCTCGCCTGAAACTCCTACTCATGAAGCAGTATGTTATTGCATGTATACACGACGATGAGTAAGCTAAAAGGAGGATGAATGATTAAGTTAGTGGGGAGATGTAACTTAACACAGAACGGAAATCGAATGCCTGCCATGAGTTGAGAAGTGTTATTTTAGTCCAACACAGGAAGTACTGTAAAACGACAACCACAAGCATTCGAATAACTCGTTTCCGGCTAGACAGGTCATGTGTTGCACGTTTTCCTTCGCTTGTCATAGACTGAGTGCTTTCGCCTCGTTCATTTAGCGGGGGTGATCGCAATAAGTACCTGCTTTGCAAGGTTGTGCTTGTAAATGTAAAATGACCGAAAAGTAATGTTTTTCATACTTCATTCGTTCAATTGACTCTTCAGACATGCATTGACATATAAAGTAATGCTTCTGACTTCATATAAAAATAGACGATGTAATAATTTGACAGTACATCACTTGATGCCAAAAATAGATTCCACTACCTTATGTTAACATTTAATCAGCAATATAAAACCAGTCTTGATCTTGATTACCCTGTGGAACATGGCTATGGGGGACATCATGGTGAGAACACTGACCAAGATGCCGACCAGCATTCTGCGGGCGTGAGAGAGCGTTTGAAAGCGTCGTGACCGCAGTGGTTCACATAATAATCAATATGGCATAGTAACGTTCCAGGGAGATAGCAACCAGGGTGAACAGCTCAGACCGACAGACACCGTTGAAACGCATACGATAACTGTATATAAGTAATATTTGGGTATGTTTATTACAATTTAACCGTTTGTTATTGTCAGGTAATGTTTACACTGGTTATCAAACACAGGTTGCATTTGTAAATATGTTTTTCGAATTATCCAATGAGTCGTCTTTTATAGGAATATCGATTGCAAAAAAAACAACACAACCGACGTCTGCTTGCCAAAAAAGCAGTTACAAAATATCAGTAAAGTACACGTAAAGCAATATTTTATGTTTAATAACGAACGGTATTAGCTGAAATTAACAGAACACACGTCTACGCAAAACTCTATGATTTCCATATCTATTTGAAGTATCTACGCACTTTGATATTTCCTTTTCAGAAAGTATCGGTTTCAAACTGGATAATTATTCAACCCGGTTAATACTTTAGGGCGCATGGATGTCATATAACGTCTCAGAACAAAGTTTTCGTTTTCGTATATTGTCATTTATGGCACATACTTGTCATACTTGGAGAAACATAATTAGTTTAACCTGAAGTTCGACAAGTATTCACGAAAAACAGCAAAGTGCGTTGCCGATTAACCGCCAGTAAAAAGTATTGATGCCTGCCACTAAATCTATCGTAGATAGCTAGACAAAGTAATAGTTATGTAAACATTGACAGTGCGTGAGCAGCCTATGATCACATTTATGGTAAAAAACAATTACTGATGATGCTCAACACGGGTCAAATATATATCACACAATATGTCAATTTATTCAAGAAAATTTAACTGAAATTCATTTGAGACTAATATAAGTGCTTTTCTAAATGATGTGTTGAATTAATCGGCGACAAAACAATTATTCCAAACACGCGACCAACATTTGTGGGCGCTAAAATGCATTTAGACAACTACCAACTATGAAGCCCAACAGCTTTATCACATATTTATCGTGTATTGAATATCTTCGCATATGTTACTGTACGTAATTCAAATATGATATGTTTTAAGATGCTCGGGTGGATACAGAATACCGTTAGAGCTATCGTGGTAACACATTCAAATCCAGAGGGCGACAATGCGAGAGTGTGAGAAAACGATGACGACAGTGCGACAATACGATGGCGACAGTGCGATAGTACGATGGCGACAATGCGATAAAACGATGACGACAGTACGATAACGCGATAGTACGATGGCGACGATGTGACAACGCGATAGTACGATGGCCACAACGCGATAGTACGATGGCGACAATGCGATAGTCATATTGTAGTGTCGCCATCGTATTGTCGCACTGTCGTCATCGTATTATCGCACTGTCGCAACCGTACTATCGCACTGTCGCCATCGTATTCTCGCACTGTCGTCATCGTATTCTCGCACTGTCGCATTATCGCATTGTTGCCATCGTACTATCGCACTGTCGCCATAGTATTGTCGCACTGTCGTCATCGTATTGTCGCATTGTCGTAATCGTATTCTCGCACTCTCGCATTGTCGCATTTTCGCCATCGTACTATCGCACTGTCGCCGTCGTATTGTCGTTCTGTCGCCATAGTATTGTCGCACTGTCGTCATCGTATTCTCGCACCCTCGCATTGTTCTCATCGTATTATCGCATTGTCGCCATCGTACTATCGCACTGTCGCCATCGTATTGTCGCACTGTCGTCATCGTATTCTCGCATTGTCGTCCTCTGGATTTTAGTGTGTAACCACGATGACACTAACGGTATTCCGTAGGTGGATATATGGCAGGAGTGCTTAATACGAATTTAAATTCATTGAAACTATCTTTATCAGCTATATATATTTATGTCTATTTATTGCATCTTTATAATTAAGCCGCGTTGTGGGAAAACTGGTCTTAATGCATATGTGTAAAGTGTCATCCTAGATTAGTTTTTGCAGCCTGCATAGGCTTATCAAGAACGACACTTACCACTTTTATGGTATTTTTTGTTTGTAGGAGGTTTCTTCTTAACAAAACGCCAGTTTAGACGGAAAATGTGTTCCCTGATTAGTCTGTGCTGTCTGCGCAGGCTAATCTGTGACTTCACTTTACACACAGGCATTAAGTCCAGTTTTTTTCCAGAACATGGCTCAATTTAAAGCGATAATATTCATTACCAGGGAGAGTTGTGTGAACTGTAAATCCAATGATAATATATAAAAGAGGACCAAATTATCTGTCAAATGGTTGATGGGCAAAAGGACACTATCTTTTCGTCAGATGTCTGGCCCATATTGCCTTCAATTATTTAGGGCAAATATAAGGTGATTTAAATACGTACATTAAATTATCTAAGAATGGGAAAAAATGCTATGCTGCTCCTGGGAGGATTTGTGCTTGGTTAAGATCTTAATGTGAAGAGTGTGTCAGTCTGTTGTATATTTGTAAGATAACACAACAAGTTATTACAAAATTTCAATTGTAATAATGCTTTGAACTTTTATTTAAAAACATTCGTTGAATTCTTCTGAGACCATAAGGGAGGCAAATGAAAATTTGTTAAAAATAAACGACATATACCTTAAGTCTCTGATACATTTGCCACGTTGTTACACAATCAGATAACGATAATGTAGAAAAATTACCCGGATTTATAAAAACAAGTTGTTGACTTTGTATGACCATTGATGATATATTAAAATCCCATTTAACATTATTGTATAGTTTCCTCAGTTAGGGACCTTCTTATACATTGCATTTTAAACTTATTTTACCCTATGTGTAGTTAATGGTCATCATCCGAAAGAAGTGAATCACGTCGCTAAATAGGATTGGCTTTGTATAGTATAAGTCAGAAATGCTATTTTTATCCAATTATCATTATTAAACAAAGTAAATTCCTTTATTGCTTGTATTATCAGTACATATTTATGGTTTCGGTTTGTCATCATTGACATTATACAAATGAGAAAATTGTGTGTGGGTACAATAAAAATCCATCAAAAAACGCATGAGATCATTTTGTCCATTATTTGAACATCCAAAGTTCATGTATATATATATATATATACAATTCGATGTTATGTCAAATTGTCAGTGTTTTTATGTAATCTTAATTACTTGGCCGACTTTCTAATCCAGTTGAGTTGATAAATCGGAATAATTATAGGTTATTAGACGTTTCACTGTACAATACGGTGATATATTTGGATGAGCACACAGTTTGAAGTCATATTGGACGAGCCGTTAGGCGAGTCCAATATTACTTCAAACTGTGTGCGAGTCCAAATATATCACTTATTGTACAGTTTAAACGTCTAATAAGCTTTTTATTCTTTATCCCTTTCTTAATCTCTTTGTTTGATTTTGATGCTACATATGCATGTTTATTTAATGCTTTCCGGTGGTTTATAGAGAAATATCAGTGAATTACAATTGATATATCACTGTTTCCAACAGGAAAAAATAACAGTGAAAATTATCGATATTTTTCACTGTTAAACTGTGAAATGACGTCATTTGTTTGACGGAATGACGTCATTATTCCAGCGAAATTTAACTATTTTACAATGTAAATAAACGGTTAAAAAAGCATAAAATAAAAAGAAAAAATATATTTTCTATGATCACTCGTGAATTCAAATCGATATTCCACCGAATCCAACAAAAATCCTCTATAAAATCGTTATTTGCAGCACGATAAGCGCCTTTGTGAATCGATTATTGTACATTCGGATACTTTTTCTCGGTAACGGCTTTTATCGTTAAAAAAACAATTGCTTAGTGCACTTGTACTCAACTGTCAAATATGGAAAAAATACATACTTTTTGGATCCCATACCGGAATATATTGGACGGTCACGTGGTACTTATAAAGAATGCCCATTGGATGAATTTATTGGATATAGAATAAATCATGTTAATAAAATATTTAAATGAGGCTATAAGAGTTTGTCTAGACTTACGATCGAAAATACATAAGGGTCCATTGTGTAATTATGTGAATTTTGACAAGGCCAACAACGAAATATACGGTCTATTTTAAGAATATGTATATCGGGTCAGGGCGTCCCAAATTCATGACGACCCTATTCGATAGGCCTAGTGCTAGGTAGCTAGCTTAGCCCAAATGGCATTCCTATGTTTTTTTTAATTTTATTTTATTGTATAAATACAATCATTTTTCAGTAAAGAGAAATAAATGCATACGTTAAATACCTCCAGAATAGAATGCGCATTCCGCAAAGGCTAATCAGGGAAACACGTTTCGCCTAGACTGGATTTGTGTTTAGAAGATACTTTCTTTAAACAAACATTCCATTAAAGCAAAAAGTGTCGTCCATGGTTAGCCTGTGTGGAGTAAGCAGGCAAATATATGACGCCACGTTACGCATATGCATTAAGCACCGGTTCCCCTGAACGAGGTTCATCTAAAAGCTGACAAACACGGTTTTGTTATAAATAGAGAAACATATGCTACAACAAGGTATTGCTCTTACTTGTTCACCGGAACCTCTTATTAGATAGAATTCTCTTATACTGTTCACGAAGAACATGCACTTACATAAACGTGAACGTTTGCTGTATCTTTAGACATTTAAGCAGTTTTCTTCAATACCAAGCATTTATGCGCATCTTTGATTGCACAAGTTGGGAATGGCGTTCAGTTTAATGGAATGCAATCTGCCCAAAACGTGTGTGCGTATTCAATGTCGTTTAGTACCCTGTCTTAGAGAATTTGATTACCAATACCGTTATTTGTAACGAGGAAATCTGAAGATACAAACAAAACTCATAAATAAAGAAAATAACGACATCGTTATTGTTTCATCTTCTTTAATTATTTACTTAAAATTACAACCGATAACGCTAGAGTACATCCAGTATGAATAAGCATCAAACGATATTTAATTTCGGATTATTCAAATAATCCGACTAAAAGTAACACAACTTAAGATAACTTCTCGGTATTCCATCAACAGTGTCATTGATATGTATTGCAAATTATACAAATGTCTTGTTGGGAAACAAATCTTAAATTGAAATCTTAGTCTAACTGAACCGGGCCTAACAGGACAGCACATTTGTCAACGTGTCAATTTAACCAAGAATGGCGAACCACATTCTGAGCTTAAATTTAGTGTAAATGATACCGACGTTATACCAAATGCACTCCATGCCGCGTGTTGAAATATATCAGTTACAAAACATATGCACTAAAATGCACTTTAACTTGTTGTTGTTTCCAGGAAGGAAAAACCTGATAACGTCATGAAAAGACATTTTGCAGACGGAAGTGCAATTCCGAAATATATTATTAACTTTTTCTTTATTCTTGCGTCAATAAAACACTACGGCGCAGTCCGTCATTGAGGAAACTACACAATAGTGTTATTACGTTTTAATCTGAAAATATAATGTTATAATTATCAAATTTATTTGGCTACAGCATATTAATTTGCTTATAAATAATAAAATAATAATGACCCGAAATGAAAATGCGTCCATGAATAAATGAAAATAAAAGATTTGAATCATACGTTTAGTTTTCATTAGCGTTGGCTACATAAAGTTAGACACGCAAATTGTATAACTGCTTATAAGTGCATCAAATTACACTGACATTTCATAACCACACTGAAAATTGATCGTAAAATTGCTTGGGTATACCGAGTACTAACAATTCCGGCGACGATCGTAACATTGAACGCTTCGGATAGCAGTTGAATGTTTATGTTCCAACACCTTATTTTACCACATATTGTTTATGTTGCAAAAACTTATATTGTCACGAATTGTTTATGTAGCAATTACTTATATTTCCACGGATTGTTTATTTTGCAATCACTAATATTACCACTGATTGTTTACGTTGCAATCACTCATATGGATACTGAGTGTTTATTTTCCAATCACTTATATTACCACTGATTGTTTATGTTGCAATCACTTTTATTGTAACTGATTGTTAACGTTGCAATAACTTATATGGTCGCTGATTGTTTATGTTGCAATCACTTATATTGCCACTTAATGTGTATGTTGCAATTACTTACATTGCAAGTGATTTTTCACTTTGCAATCACTTATATTGTCACTGATTGCTTACGTTGCAATCACTTATTTTAACAATAGGTGTTTATGTTGCAATCACTTAAATTGCCACTGATTGTTTATGTTGCAATCACTTATATTGCCAGTGAATGTTTATGTTGCAATCATTTATATTGCCACTGATTGTTTATGTTGCAATCACTTTTGCCAATGCCTGTTTATGTTGCAACCACTAAATTTGTCACTGATTATTTAAGTTTCAATCACTTAATTGCCAATGAGTGTTTATGTTGCAATCGCTTATATTGCTGTTAATGTTGTAATCACTTATAGTGCAACAAATTGTCTATGTTCCAACCACTTACATTACAAAGTTGATTGTTTATGATGCAATCCCTAATATAACCACTGCATAATAATGATACTCGTTGTATTCGCGACAGAAGAACATGTGTTTGTGAATAAAAATAAAGCTAAACGCATTTGACATGAAATACTTTTAGAACTATTTATTCAATATAACTGACTTTAAGATACTATTGATAACACTTTAATGTTATTAATGCAGTATGTCTAATATGCCGAATCTAGTCCATTAATAACTTGTTACACACTTTATCTTATGGGCGATTTTGTTGTTTTTCAAGTTGATTTCTCAACACAATTTATCAATTCATGCAAACAATATTAATAAAGAAGCATTCGTCGTATATCACATATATATATATATATAACATCTCATTCACAGATATACGCAGGCTTAAGTAATAATAAAATTCCCACAATCCTATACACCTGATACTGAAATATACGATCGTTAAACGTAAATAATTTAGCACAATAATATATCGTGTGCTAACGTTATTATGATAATGGGGATTATAAAGCTTATGTTAATGACGATCCTGAATATGACGAAGACGAAGAATAAAAAGAATAAAAAGAAGAAATGATGATGATGATGATGATGATGATGATGATGTTCTCATTCTTATCTCATTTTCTTTTCTTATTTAAAATTCATTCTACTGCACCAATTTCCAACATTAGGAGCGTCCGGGCCTAGACGGAAGGATGTAATACTCTTACACATTGCATAAATTGTTTTAACATGCGACATTGTTTTTGAATACAAACAAGCAAAACACACGGCATATCTTATGTGTGGTCACAAACATAGCGAAGACTTTCATGTCAAAATACATTATGATCATGCTTGATTACATTCCTAACGACACTCTTAGGCATGATATTTTCAATTGGGATACACTTTCAACACTATAAACTATGAGACGCACCTAATGTTTGGTTCTAGTTGCCTTCTGAACAGTGTTCTATTAGTTTGGTTCTAGTTGCCTTCTGAACAGTGTTCTATTAGTTGTGGCATACCAAGTGCCTGATGCTACATTTAACAACTTTAATGAGATCCTAACTGCTGCATTTAAACATTGCATCGATTCAGTTAAAGATCAAGAGGGGAAATGTAAGTTCAAAGCAGCTATGACCAAACTTGTAAAACAGACTTAATAATTGGCGATATTTGTTTAAAATTCATACACAATATTTCCCCATAATTAGCAGTAAAAGTGGGTGTTTTTAATTTCTGCGCCCATTGTTAAAGGCGTTCGAAATATGTATTTTGCCTTCTTTCTTGAAAAAACGGCATAATCAGGTTACGATAAAATAATTAAGTGAGTTTTTGTCAATCCACGTGCGAGCAACTATGACTTTTGAACCATCTTCAAATACTCGTAAATTAATGTACTGATCTTACTTCATGAATTAGCCATATATTTTTATGATATTGTATATTATACGCTTTTCATAAAAAAAAATAGTAGAATTGTTATTTTATTGTTTTCTTTAAAAAGTCAAGATTGGTGACAAGGTGCATATATAACAAACAATTAGATAATCGCTTTAACGCTTAGATATTGTTTTGGCAAAGACAATCTCACAGATTCATGGCAATATAATTATATTTTAACCTATCATCCTTGATTAATAATAAAAAAGAATGCTTAAGAATTGGTAAATGTTGAAACTGAAATGCCCGACCTCACCTTATTCTAAGCTCTTTGTCGACTCTTGCATTCCAAAGCTGTATACATTAGTTCGGCTTATTCACTTTTCCTTCTATAGCAAGATAAACCTGATGTAGGTCGGGTGACATGCATTCTTAGCATACGAAACATTAAATTGACATATACATTATGCATACACATTATTTAAAACATGATGCGCCTCTTGAAAAAACAGTAAATGCCATAGTAAAAAGCACACTATGTACGTGTGTTTTTGCATCAATTTTGAACTTCAGAAATTCATAATTTTGTGCCTGTTTGAAATCGTAAATACAAGCTTTATCATCCCTGTAATACACACCGATATATTAAAATTCCGTATTATGCGAATCTGTATTTTTCCGATTTAGTACTAATTCATACTCTTGGGACAATCGACTGGTATAAATAATAAAAAATAAAATAAATAAATAAATAAATAAATAAATAAATAAATAAATAAATAAATAAATAAATAAATAAATAAATAAATAAATAAATAAATAAATAAATAAATAAATAAATAAATAAATANACATACATACATACATACATACATACATACATACATACATACATACATACATACATACATACATACATACATAAACAAATAAATAAATAAACAAATATATAATGTTAAATAAGAATTTCAAACCACACTATTTCTGGAAACATTTGTATCGAATGCTAACCATTCTGACAAAAACCACGATTGACAAAATCGAATGATTGTTCGGAAAGAGTTATTTTATTTCTATCGAAGTTTCCAATTATGCATGACAAACACACACTCTGAAAAAAGTTTTGGATTCGTTCGATTTTTTTTTTTAACAATATTTTGCTGTTTTTAAAACCACCAAGTCCGAATTGTTGTCCCTAAAATCCAGAGAGTCTAGCTTAAACTTATGTGTTTCGTCACAGAAATATCGTCACACGAGATAGTTCATAAATGAGGCAATTAATTGGGTGAAATTAAACGTACGGAAAGCTGGTTCTGTAAAATATTTTAACGAAGGAACACAATAGGAATATCTGTTCTATAAAAATAAACACACGGCAGATCTTGGCCGGACGTCTATACTCGCATAAAGGCCCGCGTCCGGCTCAGCTCTGCCGCGTGTTATTGTGTAAATATTTACAGTTAACATACATATTAATCATATGACCCCGGGCGGAGCAAGTGTTTGTATTCGAAGAATTTTAATAGAACCAGTATTTGATATCAAACATCGTAGTGCTAAAACTGGTGGTTTAGGATAATACCTGTCAAGTTATTTTACTAACTAATTAAAAATAACAGCTTTTCCCCTAGGGATGACCACAGGGAAAGGGTTTGATAAAATGTGAACAGGAAAACAATACGATTTACATATCAAATATGTTGCATGTTTCGTTCTCAAGTGAGCAAACATGAAACAATCATATAAAACTAAATGTTCGAAATATGAACCAGCCAAAAAGGCGACCATTGTTTTATTTATTTGATTGTTTTCAGGTGTGCCGCTGTCCTGAGTCTATTCGATTTTTATTGTTGATTAATCCCAAGTAGTTATGATGAAAATTACCGAATGCATAAGAATTTGCCAAGCAGAATAGTGTGTAATAAACACACCAGTAAGGTTGTTTTATATCGTGTTTACGAAACATCATTATACGGACAAACCATACTGAGCTGCGATTTGATGGACCAATAAATGAAGTAGTTTTCCGGTTGTGACTGCTTATGTACATAAAATGGGCGTTCTATTTGGGCGTACGTTGGTACATACAATTATGACTTAAAGTTGTCAAAGCACATTTCAGTTCTAACCGAACATTTTGCCATCAGTAAATCTGTTAACTTCTACATCAATACATAATAATTACTATACATGAAGATACATGTAAATTCAGATACGGAACCAATAAATGAATTTATAAGCTTTTTGATTACGCTAATTTGTCTGGTGTTTCATTTCTTCTAAGTTTAGTTACAGAAAAATATAACCAGTGTATAAATTTAATTCTAACACGGCACGTGCCAAATTTCATATAAACAAAGAAGAAAATCGTCTAGCGGTTATTTTGCAATAATTATGGGCGGAGCTTAATGTTTCGAAAATAGTTCCGAATAAATAAAGAAAATATTGCTGTAAATTGCACGTGCTAAAACTCGCTCTAAAAGAAATGTAATAAACGTAGCATGTATATAAATGTCATGAAACAAAAATTGTATGTTTGGTGATAAGTGAAACTTGAAACTTGAAACTTGAGCATTTGATTGAACGCCTATTTCTACGTTTAAACATATTCAATGGCGTTGTACAATAGAAATAAAAACAAAAATTAAACACAAATAAAAAACATACAATAATATGGAGTGACACAGAAACCGATCAACAACAAGCGAGCGAGGCAATCCTCTTCACAAGTTAAAAAAAAACGAACAGCAGTGCCGAGTATCAAACAAGTCTATACAAAACATTTATCAAAGGTACATCACGTATAACCTTTAAAATAATGCAAAAAAGTCGTCGAAAAAGTATGTCTTAAGTTGTTTTTTGAAAGTGTCTATTGAAGTACATTGTCTTAAACTCAAAGGTAGGTTGTTCCATAGTTTTGGACCCACAGTTCCAAAGCTTCTATCACTGAATGTTCTTTTCTTGTTGAACGGTACATTAAAACAGCCTATTGATGATGCTGATGATCTAAGATTACGTTTAGAAATCGGAGTGGATAGAAGTTCGGTCAAGTAGGCAGGAGCATTACCAATTGAACAGTTAAACATGTATGTAAGAATTTTGAATTCGATTCTAGTCTTGATTGGCAGCCAGTGCAGGTCGTGAAGTGATTGTTTTGAACTGTCGCTCTTTCTACGGCTTAAAACCAATTTTGCGCACATATTTTGAACACGCTGTAATTTTGCCAATTCACACTGGGAGATGCCGTACAAAATAACGTTACAGTAGTCCAAATGTGAAATGACTAAAGAAAGAACTAGTGTTTCTGTAGCGTCTTGCGTTAAGAATTTACGAATGTTTTTTATTTTAAAATAATTCAACATTGCAGATCTACACTTTCTCTTAATGTGTTCCTTGAAGTTCAGCGTTTCATCCAGAAAAGCGCCCAGATATCTGATGCTACTTTGACGCTTGATTTTGTCACCACATACATCAATATCCTGAGTGTTACACTTGTTTAATTGAGGGCGACTTCCAAACACTATGTATTCAGTTTTTGAAGCGTTCATTTTGAGTTTATTACTGTTCATCCAGTTGTTTATTTCTTGTGCACAATCTTGGAGTTCGTTGATGGCTTCAGTTTCTTCCGATAGAATCGGTTTGAAACGTTTGCTGGCAGTATGGTCATCTGCGAAGCCATAGACAGAGATGGAAGGGGGTACTATGTCAAAAATTGTTCCTGCATATGTGAGATAAAGCCAAGGACCCAAACAACTTCCTTGTGGGACACTGCATTTTAACTCACGTGGTTTTGACATGCATCCGTTCACACTTACACAACAACTTCGCGGCCGCAAGTATGAGTCCATCCAGTCCAGCGCCGCACCACACACGCCATATTGACTTTTCAAGACATCTAAGAGTATGCCATGATCTACGGTGTCGAAAGCAGCACTAAGGTCTAGTGCAATGAGTGCTGTTACCTCTTGGTTTTCCATTGCAGCTAGGAGATCGTTAACAAGTCTTAGTAATGCCGACTCACAAGAGTGATATTGTCTGTAAGCAGATTGGTTCTTTGGGAGAAGATCATTTTCACTAGCATGTTTGTTTAATCTATAGAGTGCTGATTTTTCAATTACTTTTGACAGAAATGCCAAATTACTCACTGGTCTGTAATTTGAAAAGGTCAATTCAAGGCCGGCTTTTTTTAACAGAGGTCTAACTACCGCTTGTTTCCACTTCGCAGGGAATACTCCTTGTGCCAAAGAAAGGTTTACTAATTTGGAAATGGTTGGAAGAAGCTCATTCAAAAACAACTTTAACACTTTTGTCGGTAAGATATCAATCTCGCAGGACTTTGTTTGTAATTGATTTATTATCTTTCTGATCTCATCTTCTGTGAGTTTTTCAAAATTTCCCAATTGTGTGACCTGTTTCGCAATCGGCGTGTAGTTGTCAAAGTCTTTAAGATTCTCTCGGATTGTCTCTATTTTCTGCATAAAATAATCAGCAAATGTGTCAGCTAAAGTATTTTCATTTTGAACAGTTGGCAATGGGTTCTCAGACTTGCTTCCCGTAAGCTCCGACACAAATTTGTACAGCTTTTTAGAATCACCTTTAGATTCAAGTACTTTCTGGCTGAGTGCCAATTGCTTTTCATTCTTTAATTCGCAGTGATATTTATGAAGCGATACTTTGTAGTTTTCGTAGTCTTGTGGTTTACGATATTTTCGCCAAATTGTTTCTGACCTACGTAAAAGTCGCTTTGAGTGAAGAATATTCTCACTGAACCACGGTTTTGGGGATCTATAAATTTGCATTTTTTCTTTTATGGGAGCATGTTTATCCAGAAGTCCCTTGATTTCATCCTCAAACTGATGGACATAAGTTTCGACAGAGTCAGATTCGATTGACAATTTAGCCAGATCACTCCCAAATTCAGAATTATCCATGTCTTTGAAGTTTCTAAAAACTACAGATTTGCTGATTATATTTTCTTTTTTCACTTTCGTAACTACTTTGATAGCACAGTGATCAGAGATGAAAGGGCCAGGTTCACAAGAAAGTAATTCTACACCGTTTGCAACTTCAGTTATGACTAGGTCAAGACTATGGCCATGTACATGGGTAGGGAAATGTACATGTTGTTTCAATCCCATGGCAAATAAACAGTTGTTGAATTCTGAGATTGCATTACTATCTTCATGTATATGCAAATTGAAATCGCCCATGACCAAAAGGTTTGAATATTTTGAGACAATGTCTTCTAGAAATTGAAAGAAATCGCTCACAAACTGTACAGGTGTAGCCAAAGATGGAGGTCTGTAAACACCAACACAATTTATGGTAATATTTTTGAAAATCAGCTGCCAAACTCCGTACTCAAAGCTTTGGGTTGTGCCTGATAACATTTTACGCATGTTAACACTACTTTTGCAAGTCAGAGCAACACCACCTCCTATCCTATTTCTTCGATTTGCAACACTAATTTTATAACCATTTTGATTTAAATCTGATGTTTCGAAATGATGTTGTTTTTCGTCTGAATACCAGGTCTCAGTTAAAAGAGCAAAATCAGTTTTGTCTTCACGGAGCATTTGACCAACGAGTACATCTTTCCTGACTAATGAACGGCAATTTAAAGTCAGACAGGTAACATTCTCTGTAAAATTGTCAAGAGTATTGCATCGTTTGGGGTATATCAAATTTGAAGTATTTACACCAATTTGTTTTCTATTTCTGTTGTGTAGAGTGTGTTTTTTGTCTCCTGACCGGGTTCTTCTAAAGTTCAGTATACCTAAACGTTTTAATCTGGCTAAAACTTGTTGCTCAGGCTTAATCCATTGTCTAGGTAGTGAGCGAAATCTTATCAGCTCACTTGCGGTATATGATAATCCATCTGAGCCCCCAGGGTAATCCGTATGTTTATGCATTGAAAAGGTGTTCACCCAGTTACAACACAAATCCTTGTTATTGTTATTGTCCAATTGTTTTAGGCACAAATACTTTGTAAACACAATTAAAATTCCAAAAACAAAGTTGATATTCATGATGCACACACATTTAATAACATCCACAGCAAAAATGAAGTCAGTACAATGTCTTTTTATCACAAATAATCCATTTTTTGTAAGATAATACGATTTAGCAGCCTAACACATTCGGCGCCTAATCCCTAACATTTATCTAGGGATTGAATAGAAAACCCAAAAGACGTCATCACCATGAACTGCAGACAGAAAGTCACAGAGACATATTATGCCTGTCTATGCAAAACAACATTATGGAATCAAAGGTAAGACGGGTATATATTAAACCACATATTACCATGAAAACCACACTGCGTACTTAAATATGTGCACCTTACAGTTTTATAACCACACAACAGTCCATGATATAAAAATAACATGCCATTAAATATACACTTACAACCGTTATGAACTCAACATATATCACAATCAACACACATACGTTCATTATAAACAAACAACATATATTAATTATAACACGACATACCATTGTTCAAACACAATATTCCAGTGTAACAAACACACATTAAATTATTCACACACATCACACCGCTATAAAATACACCATACAATTATTCACCTACAACATACTATGTACCATTATAACCATACAGCATGTCATTATAAAAAAGGAAAGATAGTACTAAACAATCAACAGCACACTATATGCAAACAGACTTCCGTTAATAACGCAGGACATGAAGTTATAGAAACAAAACATAGTGATTCACACATAAAATATAATCATAAAAAAACAGACACTCATACTATCATGACAAACTCTTAATATGTAATAAAATAAACTATTATAACCAATATCATTTCAATGAAACATATCGCGACAAAACAGAAGACAGTCAAAGCGTTTCATAGTTATGGGTTTCATTTTTGCTTGATTTCTCTTTTTCATGCCTAACACATTGTCGTAACTTATTTAAACGTATCATCATAACATAAATATCATAATTTTCATTATCATCATCATAATATCACATAATAATCAGTCACCGTCGTTCTCACTATCGACATCTTACTCACCACTGCCATCAATATCATCAATATTATATATGACTAATTATTGTCGTTATCACATACACAATCTAAAAAGTATTAAATAGCATTCCCATTATGGCATATGACTGGAGAGACGTAATTGACATTTGTGTTTTACAGGTGATACTGAGGCCACAAAGTGTTTTTTCCGAACCTTGATTTCCTTCTACGATGTAGTTAACTAAAACGTTATGGCGAGTCTAGCCGATGTGTTCACTGAGTCGGAAAGGACGAACTGGCTGAAGGCGTGGCTGGCAATTGATATTGCAAAGTCTGGCCTAGAGCAGTTCGTGGAAAACGAGGCGAAAACTCTTCACGACAATATATACAATGCTATCTTGTCAAGTGGCGCAGTCGCGTGTAGTGGATGTCACATTGCAAACTTGCTAAAATGCCCTTCACCAGGAATATGCAATAAGCGAGGAGCACAAAGCCTATGCTCATCGATGCATGACAGTGCGTTTAAACAACCAAGACCATGTCCTGCAAACGTTTGTTATAAAGTCCTTGTCGAAATTGCAAAGCAACATACATTTTCCAACCCTTCATGGAAAAATACATTGGCTAACAAGTGGGCATCAAGTCCTTGGCAAATAGCTAAGGCTTATTTACCCCCAGACGGTTATATTGAAAAGAGTTCGGTTCAAGAAACAGACTTCAACGGAATCATCAGTTTGATGATGAATTGCAAACAGTTCAATAACACGTTTTCGTTCCCCATAGCTTCGGGAAAAACACAATCGACATGCCTTTTAACAAAGGTAAATATATGGTTTCCATGTTAAATGAATCCCGTTATTAAGTCCCCCAAGTAAAGCACAATTAAACGTGACCTTCCTTCCGTGCGTTGGTCCGTCCAGTGAAGTTGCAAAATGATTTTTGTAACACTCTTCTCCTATCAAACTATATTTAAATGAGTATTAATCATTCGGTTACTAGTTATGTCTTTCATTTGTTTGATTGTGGAAAACAAAGTATTTTAGAATAAAGTTAAATACCATATGTGTTGGTATTAATGTTTTTTTTTGCATTAAGCATATTATATTGTAATACAAAAATTATTGTATTATAAAGTTGTAAAAATGAACGCTATGCATATATGTTCGGGAATGTTAGTTCATGCTACTTTTGGAATACAGTACATTAATATGATCAAAACTTAACCTCATTTTTTTAGGCGCGAGAACTATGCCGAACTGTACGACATTCGTCTACATGCAAGGTCACAGACACAGATCTTCAGGGCATTTTCATAAAACTGACTAGTCTGCTGACTGACCCAACATGTCTAGCACACGACGTTGCTGCGCAGGAGGCTGTGTGGAAATTAGCAAAGGTATTGGATAAACGGTTGTGGTGAATAAAATCCGGCTTTGCATGTGCGTTTATCAAACTTAGCATGAAGTACGCGTATTTATATTACATACAGCGTTTTTCTTTGCTTGTTTAATAAAAGGCTCTCACAGGTAAATGTATGGATGATGTAGTCTAAAATAAAAAAAAAATCTGCAATTGATCCCTCATATACTAGCATATAGATGTGAGATACGTTTAATTGGCTTAGTTTACAAGGATAACATCCTTCGATGATCAATGTAACTTTATCATTATTGGATGTACCTAGCAACGCGAGTTGCATTATATGTGCGTTAATGTAATCAAGTCGTCTACATTCTAGTTTATATGTATCAATATTTATGTAACATAAACGTGCAAACTCATGTCTGTTTCGTACACACTTTTAAAGATAGTTTTCTCTGTATAGCTACAAACCGACGTTCTAAAGCTAACAACGGAGGAAATTGTTGACTTGATAGAGGATGCACAAGATAAACTTAAAAAAGTTGCAAATATGACTGAGACGGCTATCGAAGAGATGCGGATTTACATTGAAAACTGCAGAAAGGACCTCAGCGCACACACGGAGAAATTTAAACAGGAACTTAGTGAACACAGTGGAAAATGGAAACAGGAACTTGATGAACATTGTCGAAAAACTACAGAATCTAACTACGAGCAATCTTGTAAAGGTATGTCTGACTTTGCACTGATAGAAACCGAACAATAACATCAAACTCATGAATGGTAGCATTCAGCATTTGTATAAAACTTGATCATCTTTTACCATATTCTTAGTTATTTAATTGCATTTTCGACAGCAAACCATTAATGTCAATGCTATTATGACTGCTCATTTAAAACAATTGTTCGATTATTAGCGCAACGATTCAACGATATGTTTATGTTAAGTTAATGTAGCAATGTCAGGTACAGTTCATAAGTACAGCATACAATTCAAGTTCAGCGTGAATTTATTGTGAATTATTTAGACATTGTGGTATAACAAGGTGATGCAAATGTTCAAACTGTAAAAATGTGACCCGCCCTGCTCATAATCATATTCAATTAAAATCAATGGTCATTAATAAATTATCGTATTTAAATCACTAGACATATCGATAACATTCCAATAAGAGATAATCATAAAGACAGTACAAAGCATTTCGCTCAGCTATCCATGTGTGTCTACATATTAAAATAGTTCGAAAATATGTCTAGTGGCTAAACCTTAATCGTTCTACTCAGACGTCTAATCAATCTCATCAACTCATTTCCAGTCTGACGCTATTATACTATCCGGTGAATTCACATAAGATGTCAGGATCAGAAACCCCTAGTTTGGCTAGAAAACTATATTGAGCAACTAACGTATATAAATAATTACGTTGTTCTTTCTTCAGATTTTCGGCGACGTTTGATGGCACACTACAATGTGACGTCTGGCCATGTTCCTCTTTCAAACTTGGATCAGAGTCTTGACAAGCGTATAGCAGATATATATGCAACGCCAAAAATACACAGAATCAAAATCGAAAAAGATGGGAAACGCGTTAAAAAGGAACAAGCGCTGACATACAAACAAATATTTTACACAGATGATCATTCTAATCAGCGTATATACCTACAAGGTGAAACCGGCAGCGGAAAATCTACGTTTTCAGCCAAGTTAGTCCATGACTGGTCCCGTCAAAATGAGGTTTCATCAGCATCTCCCAGCGGAACTACAGCTTTCAATGACGTGTTAACAGTTCAAAATTTCAAGTACCTATTTTTCATCACATTGAGAAATTCCAGAGGTCAGTCAGATGTATCGCAGATGATAAAGAAGCAGCTTATTGATGCAACATTTTCCGAAGACGAACGCACCGATGTGTACAAACTGCTCACACAAATAATGAACACTGAAATTTGCCTCGTAGTACGGGAAGGGCTAGATGAATGGGTGTCTCCTGATGGTAGTAACCTAGCTGAACCTTCCATGGCTGGATTTCAAAACGACACGTGCACGATACTTACAACATTTCGACCATGGAAACTAGCTGATGAACGTATCAAGAATTCACAAATCGACAGTCTGTTAGAAATCAAGGGGATTAGCAATCCGTTTGCATTTAGTGATGTTACTAACCTAGCTGAACCTTCCTTGGCTGGATTTCAAAACGACACGTGCACGATACTTACAACATCTCGACCATGGAAACTAGCTGATGAACGTATCAAGAATTCACAAATCGACAGTCTGTTAGAAATCAAGGGGATTAGCAATCCGTTTGCATTTAAGGAAAATNAATTGATAAAACAGTTCATTGTAGGTGTTTGTTTTCTGTATTTCATGCTGAATATGAAATATTTCATTGATATAATAATGTAATTCACAGCGTTATTAACCTTTTGTATTTTGAAAGTATTTACCCCTAAACTGATGTCTAAGAGAGATAGTTTAACATTTAATTGTTGTTTCTCTAGAAAGATTGTCAATTGATTCCATAGAGATTGAATACGTTTACACTTCCAGAAAAGGTGTTCTATTGTTTCAATATGTTCTGTACACTTTTCACATAGATTTGTGTTGGATAGGTTGCACTTAAAAAGATATTTATTTGTAGCTATGATTCTCTGGATGTATTTATATTGAAATTTCTCAGCGTGTTATCAGTAGTTGATTTATATGGCATGACACATATTTGTTTCCAATTAAATTCGTTTTATCCAAAAAGTTTTTTTTCCATTTAGTTTGAGCTTTAGAGATTTCGGCAGGTTTTTTATTTGAAGTGTGTAAAATATTTTGTTTGTTTTGTTTTGTTTTGTTTTGTTTTGCAATTATGTTTTCTACGAATGTTTTTTGGGTACATGGTGTGTTATTTGTATTGGTAACAGTTTAAATATGTGTGGGTATACTTTTGATCAATGTGTAGTACATCAGGAAGTTGCTTGTATGTATTCCGAATATGTAGCATAAATTATCAAAAGAATAGAAGTCATTTATTCTGTAGACGTACAATTCATCTACATATTTTATGTTTCGTTCAAACCAATGTTTATAGAAAAACGTTTAATTGTTAGTAGTTATGTCGTTATTGTTCCATAAAATGGTTTTACTGTTTATTTTGGTTTCTAGATTATGAGTAACTTTACACCATGCCGATAGAACATTCGATAGAAATATGTTTTTGGTTGAAATTTCATCTTAAATATTATAGTTGATATTGCATTCAAAAAGTAAGGAATCACCATATGTTTTTAGAATTTTCTGGTAGAATAATTTCCATTTACTCGTGTTGGTATTATCTAAATATCTTTTAACCCAACTGCATTTGATTGCATTCAGGAATGAATCTAAGTCCGTTAGTCTGATACCCACATATTCTACTGATTGAATTAATTGAGTTCGCTTAATTTTATCAGGTTTACCGTCCCATATGAAATTAAATATTTCTGATTTTATATCTTTAATAATATCATTTGGTGGGTTTGGGAGAACTGTTAGTGTATACATTAATTTATGGAGTGCAAACGTTTTCAACACGGTGTTTGTTCCGATTAGTGTAAGTTTACGATGCTGCCATGATTTTTTTTTTAATTTTTGTAATTTTGGCAATATGTTTTGTAGAACTGTTTCATTTTAGTTATTTGTAAAGGTTATTCCTAATGTTGTTGCTTCATCTGATGTCCAGTTGAATCTCATTTCTTTTTTGAGATGAATATTTCTTTGTTTAAATTTACCTGGCACAGCGCATTTACTTTTGTTTTGTTTAAGACCCGATGCCATTCCAAAAAGGGTAAGCGATTCTATAAGATTATTGAATGAGTCATAAATGTCATTTAAAAAATAAGTTGCTTCGTCAGCGAATAGGGACTGTTTAATTTCTTCGTCTGGTTCTAGCGATATACCCTTTGTATGTTTATTTGATTGGATATTGTCTGATAGATACTCGATGCATATAATAAATAGCGAAGATGAAAGTGGACATCCTTGTCTTACCCCTCGTTCGATGTTAAAACTGTTTGAAAAAAAGCCTTTGTTAATAATTATGCTGTTATAACGGTATAACATAGTTTAACCCATTTCATTAGACTTTCCCCAAAATTTATATTTTTTAAGCAAGAGAACATAAACGAATGGTCTAGTGAATCGAAAGCCTTTTCGAAGTCTGCAACGAAAATAAGGCCAGAATTGTTTGGTTGGTTGAAATAATTTATGCATTCTTGTATCAGACGTACGTTTTCACCAATGTAAGGTCCTTTAATGAACCAGATTGAGATTTTAAAATGATTGATGGTAATATTTTTTTAATTCTGTTTGATATTCTGTTTGTTGCAATTTTATGATCATTGTTCAGTTAACTAATCGGGTGCCAGTTTGATAAGGATTCTAGGTTTTTTCCAGGTTTTGAAATAAGTGATATTATACCTGGTTTTTGAAGCGTAGTTAAGTTCTCGTTGCTAAATGAGTAGTTAAGTGAATTAATTAAATGTGTTTTAATATCATTTCATAATATTTTATAAAACTCGATTGTGATGCCATCAGATCCTGGACTTTTATTATGTTGGATTTCTTTTAGTGCTAATCCACATTCATATTCATTAAGTTATCCGTCACACAATAGTTTTTCCTCTTGATTTAAAGCATTATGTGTATTTTTTAAAAAGGGTGTTATTTTAAACATGTTTTCGTTTATAGAGAGTTTCGAAAAATAAACCGTGTTCTTCTAATATTTGAGTTCTGTTTGTTATATCTTCGCCATTGACTACTAATTTGTGTACGGTTTTTTGTTCACTTCTACGTTTTTCGATGTTTGCGAAGTATTTTGTATTTCTTACATTGCGTTCAACATGCTGTGCACGTGCTCGTAGTATTATTCCATTGAGATGTGAATGATAAATTCCTTCTAACACTTGTTTTTTTGGTTTATGTTATTTCATTTTCAATTGCGGTGGTATCGTTTGTGTTTGTTTCATGCAATTGTTTTTCAAGTGTTTCAATGATTTTGATGGTTTCAGTTTCAAGTTTGTGTGTTTCTTTTTGTTTAAATGATGTGTATCTAATTGTTGTGTTACGTATATTTCCTTTAATTACTTCCCATAAAGTGTTTGGGTTCGCATCTTTATTATTTTAAACTGTATTGAATATTTCTTGTTTTATTTGCGTTTGATATTGTGTATCTTATAAGATGCTGTTCTTAATTTTAAAGTATACTGGGCCTCTTTCAGGTTGTATTTTGCGCAGTTTAAGTTCAACTAGAGAGTGATCAGTCATAAAACCTGGTTTTATGTAACATGTGTCAATAATGTTGCAAAGTGACACAGATATTAAAAAAAGTCTAATCAACAAAATATTGTTGGATTTGTATTTGAGTGCCAGGTGAATTTGCTTTCGTTTGGATTTTCTGTACGCCAGATGTCTATCATATTGTACTTTTAAATTATGTTATTCAAAATGCTTCTATTTTTAGAATGAGTGTAAAGGTTTCCCTTCTTTTGATCTAATAATGGGTTAAGAACAGTATTGAAATCACCACCGACTATAATGTTTTTATCTTGGTTATTAATTATTAAGGATTGCAATGTTTTGTAAAAAGTGGAATCATCTATGTTAGGGCCGTAAACGTTGATTAATGTTTATTGTGTTTCGTGTATTTTGATAACTATACTTGCTTGTCTGCCAATTATTATTTCGTTAAAGTTATCGACTGTGATCCCTATATTATTTTTTTATCAGAAAGGCAATGCCTTGTTTATTAGTATGTTGTCCACGATATAATTCTGCTTTATTGCATGTGAGGTAAGATCTGTACATAACTTTGAAGAGCATATTTTCAGTTTCGTTTCGATTCAAATAAAATCAGACCGGGCTGTACACTTGAGTAGAGTTTCTGAAAAGACAAGCGCATGAACAAGTTTAATAACATTTATTGGTATAGCACAATCACATAAATGTATTTAGACATAGTGATGACTTCACTTCGGCATTTCGTTGATGTATAAAATAAAATGATTTTAATGCATTTATCCCCAATAGATCTCTCAGATTGTTGAGTGTGTAATTGCATTTGAAGTCATTTATCAATTGTATTATTTTTTTGTTTATTGACACCGTTAGAACCGTGTTGAACAGTAAAGCGACGGATTTGCGGCCGTTTGGTTAACCGAAAATTAATAAGGACATTGAAATTCAATCTAAATGAATATACATGTACCATATGATACAAACAAATCCTTCTCCCCATACACGTAGATGTGTATTAGCTAAAGGATTGGTGAGAAGCTTACTTTTGTTACTTTTATGTCAAGGCATGTGTACATATAAACATAGTGGTCTATTTGTAAAGAAGAAACATCAAACAGCTTTTATAGTGTGCGTCACTGATTCAAGCAACATACCCGGAATTTGGTGCATGGATTTGAACTGCGCTCTAGGAAAACATAGCTTAATACGGAATTTTAATATGTCGATCTCTATTTTAGCTTTTGTTTTTTTTGCACAATTTTAAACAGGCATATATAATACATTCTGAATTTCTGAAAGCTGCATTATGATGCAAAAACATAATTACTTACTGATTTCTTTACTATTAAACGGACGATTTTCTCAAGAGACGCATCGTCTTTATTTATTATTCAACGGACAATATGTGGAAATAAAATTTTACTGCCATTAATATATCAGATTGTCTTTGCCAAAAGTTCATCTTTTATCGTTCAAGCGATTATCTAATAGTTTCAATCTAAAACATGTCTTTCGTGTAGTTCATAAATGCACATTTTCTGCTTATCTTGATTTTTTATTAACGAAGCATTCATGACAAATCTGACTTCATTTATACTATTCATTATGTATCACTATAAAACTTATGGTTGTAAATGTGTTTTCGTTTCAAAATCCGTTTGTTTGCGTTATGGTTATGTTTCGGATAGCTTTATTTAAAACAATACAATATTATAACAATGTAGTGGGTGTGAATGTAATGTAACATGACATACACAGTCCATTGACGTGTATTATCAATTTATTGACGTCGAAATAGAGTCACATGGCGGCTAGACCTATACAAATACAATAACAACAATTGTTACGAACACAACAAAACATGTGTCACTATGAAATATGAATGATATGCATATCAACGTAATTTACACACATTTAATAAAACAATAAAATAAAAAGGTTATATCAATATACGAAATATTGTTTAACTCAACATGTTGGGATAAAAGTCAAACCAAATAAATATAGTCGCGTCCACTAGAGGATGTAGGCAAATGCAAGCGCGGTAAGTAAATGTGCAATTTCTAAGAAAGTTTTTTAATTGGTGACCAATTAGAATATTTCATCGGGGGCAATTAATGAGTTTGATTGAACAACTATTGTATCAGAGAGGACAGAAGTCCCACAAAAAGTAAATGTGTATCATATGAAAAATGGGATACTAAAGTGTACTAAAATTATACTCGTTTTTATGAAAAGCGTAAAATATGGAGTATAATGGGAAATATAATGCAAAATTAATGACCTCGTTGTTAAGATTAGTACATTAATGACCGAATATTTAAATATGGTGCCACTGTCATTCGTGCTCTCAGGTGGATTTAAACAATAATCACTGAATCATTTAACTTTGACCTTATTCATGTCGATATTTCAAGAAAGCAGTCATAAATATGTTGAAAGCATTGTATATGGAGCGTAGTAATGATGCTCACCAACTTGTACTGCGCAAGGATGACACGCAAATTCGTGAAGCGTTCCATATTTTTTAGTAAAGAAGATATACTGTTGATACAGATGATTGATAAATCTAGTAATTCTTCTTATTTTTTATGTGTATGTTATCTGCCACCAAAATATTCCACTAGAAATGTTGATGCAAATGCTTTCTTTGATGATCTTTTGAGTAATATTTATATGTATCAGAATAAGGGTACTGTGATGATTTGTGGTGATTTTAATAGTCGCTGTGGGGAAGAGGTTGATTTTATTGAAGGATTTGATAATGTACCAATACGAAATGTTGTTGATTTCACATGTAATGAGTACAGCGAACCTTTTATAGAATTTTTAATCAATGCAATTTTTTGTATGTTAAATGGTCGAAATTATAATAAAAATGACTTCACTTGTATTCGACCCCAAGGAAAATCAGTTGTAGATTATTGTTTAATAAGTCATACAGATTTACATTTATTGGATAAATTTAGAGTAATACGGCCGGCAGAACTGGACCAGGAAATACAATTTCAACATTCAGTTGGTATACCTGACCATTCGCTTCTTATTTGGAATGTACAACATGTTTTTGAACAGAAAGACAGTGATAAATTCCCATTGCCTGAGAAACTCGATGAACTTAAGTTTTCTGCTGATAAAATTCATGATCACTTTCTTCAAAACGAAGAAACTGTCGATCAGTTGTTTCAATCAGTAAATGATTTGGAACAGGGTTTTCGTACTCAAGAATGTATTGATCAGTGTTACTTGTCATTGTGTAAAAGGCTTAAGTCCGAAATGGTTCAACATATACCATATTAACAGGTAGCCGATAGGGGATCAATTTCAAATAGGAAGCGTAAGGTTGGTAAGCCATGGTGGTCTGAGGAACTGACTCTTTTGTGGAATGTTTCATGTAATGCGGAAAAAGCTTGGTTAAAATGTACACATACATATAGAAAAAAGCAACTCAAAATGCATTATAATAGCTGTAGAAAATCTTTTAATAAAGCTGTAAATAGAGAAGAAACTGGTATAAATTGCAAGAAGAACTTTTGTCTAATATTGAACATGACCAGACTAAATTTTGGAAGTCATTTGGGTAAGTAGGGGTTAATTCAGCTTAAACTAAGGTAATTCCAATGGAAATCGTTGATAGCAATGGAATGGTTAATTGTCAGCCACATGTTGTTCTTAATCACTGGAAACAGTCCTTAAAGAGTCTATTATATCAAGATCAGAGTACAGGACAGAGCGACGATAATATTAGGGTTGAAGCTCCTCAATGGATACATGTACAAGAGTTTAATGATAATATATCAATCCTTGAAGTAGAACGAGCTATATTGAAAACTGGTAGAAATAAGGCCTGTGGCTTAGATAATATTCAATATGAAATTTTTAGAAATGGAACTTGTGTGTTATTTTTACATAAACTATTTAATGTTTGTTTTGAGACTGGAAAAGTTCCAACTGATTGGGGAAAAGGAATTATTAACCCAATACCAAAGTCAAATATGTTGGATCCTAGAGACCCTATGTCATACAGGGGGATAAATCTGGCCCCGACTATGTATAAATTATATTGTTCAATTATGAATGCCAGAATTTCAAAGTGGCTAGAAAATAGTAAACTACTCCAGGATGAGCAAAACGGTTTTAGAAAAGGTAGAAGTACGAGTGATCATCTGGCTAGTAAAACATCCATTATAGATACCCGGCTGAAGAAACGGAAGCCAACATTTGCTGCATTTATAGACTTTCAGAAAGCGTACGACAAAATTGACCGACCCATTTTGTGGAACCGTATTGCTGAGATGGGGGTCAATAATAAAATGTTGAAAGCTATTATGTCACTATATTCAAATGTTCAGTCTTGTATTAGAATAAATGGTTTTAAATCTGAGTTGTTTAATGTTGAGATAGGATTGCGTCAGGGCTGTATTTTATCACCCATACTTTTTAACTGTTTTATCAATGATCTTGTTGTTAAATTAAATGCACTAGGTTTAGGTATAGAAATTGAAAATGAAAAACATCTATCTATATTGATGTATGCTGACGACATAGTTATTTTGGCAAAAAATGAACGAGATTTACAGACAATTTTGAATTGTCTATGTGAATGGTGCCGGGATAATAAAATGAATATTAATATGTCAAAAAAAATGTTGTACATTTTACAACAAGATCCATGCAATGATCTCAATTTAATTTTAGGTGTAATGATGAGAAACTTGAATACACAGATAATTATAGATATCTAGGAATTGTGTTAAATGAATATTTAGATTACAATGTTACTGCAAAGTTTGTGTCACAGGCAGCAGGAAGAGATTTGGGCCTACTCATTGCAAAGTTCAAATCTATTGGTGGCATGCCCTTCAATGTTTATACAAAACTTAATGACTCTTTAGTTTGGTCTGTTATTTCATATCGGACGGCTGTCTGGGGAATGAGACAATTTACATGCATAGTGGGGACAGTGGTCTAGTGGTAGGATGCTGGTCTAGGGATCGAGAGGTCCCTGGTTCGAATCACGCTCAAGGCACTGGATTTTTCTGAGCAAAAAATTAATCCCACGCTTGCTCCTCTCCACCCAGGTGTATAAATGGGTACCTGTGAGGGAAATAAGTCAATGTGCCGTGGCTGCCTTCGGCGCCATATGTAAACGGACGACATCAATCCCAGTGATCGGGGGGTTAATGTCGAAGTCGGCTGAAGATGCATACGTTATCGAAGCAGACTATAAACCGCAACTTTAACTTTAACTTTAGATGCAATTCAAAATCGTTCCATGCGTTTTTACATGGGGACGGTGACATGGGTTGGGAGCCAACTTTTTCTATGCAATTGAAATGTATTGCTTCTATTTACTGTAGATTTTCAAAAATGGATAACAACAGGATAAACAAAGTTGTGTTTAACTATTGTTAAGATTCAAGTGGTAGACAATGTAAAGATTGGTTTTACTTGATTCATGAATTGTTTAGAAAATATTATTGTGCATAATTTATCAATATGGATAATGTTCATACATGCAAGACGGCTTTTATAAAGAGACTTCAAGAAAACTTTTTAAACCAATTTCTAGATAATTGGATGGAGTCATTACATAAGTTGCATGGCCTACATGGTGGTGGTAATAACAGGCTAAGGACTTGCAGAGATTTTAAATTTAGCTTTGAAACAGAGGACTATCTTAAAGTGATAATGCCTGTAAAACATAGGGCAGCAATGGCTAAATTCCGTTGTGGTGTGGCACCAAAAAGACTTGAAACTGGTCGCTATGAGAGACTCGCAGAAAATGATTGAAATTGTCCAATATGCAATGATGTTGTGAAAAATAAAAAAACATGTAATTCTCAAGTGTCCTTTATATACAGAAATTAGATATTCTTTGTTTAGAAAAGCTATTCAGAGACATAACGGGTTTCAAAATTTAAGTGATTTCAACAAGCTCAATTTCATTCCTTCCAATTTTAATATTGTTGGAGAAACTGCAAAATCCTGCTACCTTATACTGGATAGACGTGCAAAATATATGTACCATATTTAGTTATTTTATCATTATGTTTTACGTGTTTTTACCAATGTACAAAAAATAAGAGTTGTAGATGATTAACATGTATATTTAACAGGGCGAGCTATTGGCTAACATGCTTCAGAGTGTAGATTAAGTTTGTTTAGAGTCAAATATTTAGGTAAGACATAACACATTTGCATACTTCTAAGTGTAGATTAAGTTTGCTTAGAGGCAAATATTTAGGTATGACATAAAACACTTATATTATTGGGGCCAAAACCAATAATAAATCAAAATTGTCCATATGTTCAATAATGCT
The DNA here is from genome assembly GCA_007657795.1 of Dreissena rostriformis. Classification (NCBI taxonomy): domain Eukaryota; kingdom Metazoa; phylum Mollusca; class Bivalvia; order Myida; family Dreissenidae; genus Dreissena; species Dreissena rostriformis. Next base: position 70,460 of record VMBQ01002435.1, read on the forward strand.
GGCTGACCCTGTTGGAAATACATGTATGTGAATATATTGATTAATACTCACAATACTTGATAAATTCTCACTATGGTGTAAATATGCACTTTTAATTGACATTATGATCAGTGACAATATCTGATTGTCATGGAACAGTGAGATTTTAAATACAAATAATAAGTTTTATTGTACAAAATTAAAATTTGATTTTAAAAGATTATTGTAACATTTTATCCAAGATTAGATTATCACCATTAACCAGTTCACTCATGGTCTGACCATGGCTGAACAAGGCTCTTTTAAGACATTTAGTATCTTACACGCTAGTTCCACAATATGCAAATTTCAATTTTTTAATTGGAAATCTTATGGCAATTTTTTAGATAAGGTTAAGGGTGGTAATCTAACTTTCATAATATAAAAATGATAGTTTTTGAAGTAAAATGTCTCTTATAATTCATAAATTGAATGACCAATATTATGATTATGCTTTTAATTTACATTGAACATTGTGAAAATTGTATTATATTGGAAGAGACGTTAATAAAGAATAAATATATACTGCTAATTAACGGAAACTAATGTGTAAACATGTTTGTATAAATGGAGTCAATAATAAAATATATTTTTACAAGTTTGGTCGTAGCTGTTACATTTCTCTTTGCGATCTTGTCTGTAACTAATTCGTTTACATCTTTAAATGCAAATGTGCCCCGCTATGGGAAAATGGAGATTAATGTGTGCGTAAAGTGTAATCCCAGATGAGCCTGTGCAGTCCACACAGGCTAACCATGGACGACCCTTTTCGCTTTTATGAATTTTTCGTTTTAAGGCGGTTTCTACTAGACAAACGTTCAGTGTAGGCGGAAAGTGTCGCCCCTGATTTTTCCTAGCGGACTGCACAAGCTAATCTTGGATGACACTTAACGCGCATTAAGCCCGATTTTTTTTTCAGAACGAGACTCATTTTCCAATACAATATCTTTGCATGATTAAGCCTTTTAGATACTATAACGGGAATTAACTAAATGAACAGAATTATATTTGTTTGGCCTATCGTTCGGCATTTCAAAGATCATCGTTATATGTTATAGTCACGCCGATAACGCTGTTTGTCACTTCTCGTCAGCATGATAAGATACAATAATTCCTTACTAACAACCTTTACATTGATACAAAGACAACACTTATTGCTGTCAGTCACACGACAAAGGTGATTTTAAGTTAACGGTTTAGAACAGTTTCGATAACGCATTTTCAGGTAAATTGTAAGAAGGGATATTAAATAAACTAAAACGTTCTAGAAAATTTCATGATTCGATCCCAGCACGGATGCCTATAAATATGCCGCCCTTCAGTCTAGGTATTTTTATTTCATCCAAAATAAATTCAAGTGGCGTATTTAATGTAACGTAAAATTCGAGTGAAAATGTTTCCAATATGTCAAACGATGTTCGAATTACCAAAAGAATACGATCAATGAGATGCAATGTATCTCTAAATAAATTTATGTGTTATGAAGTCAGTTATTGCAATTCGAATGAATATATAGAGAATATATGGTTGGTGACTTTTGATATCATGTGATATCAGACAAGGCTGATATGGCGTAGGAAAAGACGAGGCTTGCCGAGGCTTTTCACGCGCCATATCGGACGAGTCTGATATCACATGATATCAAAAGTCACCAACCATATATTCTATTTATTATGTCACATTTAAATAAAAGAAGAAAATATTAACAAGATAACAAAAAACAAACAAACGCTCAATTTTATTGATGTACGGAAGTAAAATATGCAAATGAAGCGGCCTGATTACATCCGCTACTAGGGCGAATTCTGCATGGCATATATTTCGCAAGTAAACAGCACACAATAACATTTTAATGCACATAATTTAATAAAATAAAAAAATGAAGTGAGAGATCGATAGTTAAAATTACAATTTCTGCACTAAAAATACATTCACAATATTTGTTATTATAACACATTCGACATGTACATGTACTTCCACGTACGGCTATTTTAAACTGAAAGCAAATGTGTAGACTGTAGTGTGAAAAGTTGAAACAATAAAGCCAGTAACAAAATGGAACGGGATTTTTACGTAATGCGCACATTGGAATTGATGATAGTGATTTATGTTTCAACTTGTCCATCTCCGTAGTATACGTTAAGTTGTGAGATGTAAACGGTTTCCTCGAAAAACAGCCCTCCACGTGCGAAGTCAAAGTGGGTGGGGAACGCGACTGCTTGAAGATTTCTCGATGCTGGAACTTCCTAAGGAAGCTGCCTTTGTGCAAGATTCAGCGACACTGCCAGCTGTGTGTGACACGAAACGAAGATGCGTTGGTTTCGCATCGTGAGACTTTCTGGGTGACATGATGGATTAATTTCTGTTTAAAATTCGAATGACTGAAAAAATAAATGAAGATATGTTTGTGTATGGAGACATATATTGCTGAGGTTAACTGAGGAAATCCCAACATTAGTTGCCTGTCAGTGTTTCCACTGATCTGCATAATATCAGTGGAAGAGCATCCTGAATCCTGCAGCTCCTGCACCATACGTTCTAGCCAAGTGGTTGGTAAGTTTCATTGTTATACATTCACAAATTCACATTTTCATTATTTGTGCTCTTTTTGGTATACGGACTATACGGACCATGGACCATACGGCCCAGACTATACGGACGGCCCAGATTCCTGGACCATACGACCCAGATTTGCGGACTATACGGCCCATATTTGCGGACCATAAGGACCACATGTTTTCACGTCATGAAGATTAATTTAATACACGAAATACTACAATACTTAGTATGATGTGCATAATATGATACTATTTATCTATTTAAAATAAAAATAAACGGGTAATGAAACGTTTTTGTTCATACTTATTTCAATAAAATTTGGGGAAAAACAAGTCGCTCAATGTACATTCAAACTTGTATATAAATGAGTCGCAAACTCTTAAAATTATGAAATAATGAGTCGCGCACTGTTCAAATTGTGAAAAAATTAGAAACGCGCTGTACAAAAGTTTAAAAAAATAGTCGCGCACTATTCAAAATTGGTGGTAAAAATGAGTTGCGCACTGTTCATTCGAATTTGTGGGAAAATGAGTCGCGCACTGTTCAAAATTGTGAATAAATGAGTCATGCGCAGTACAAAATAAAAACAGAGACTCACGCAATGTTCAAAAAAGGAAATAAAATGAGTTGTGCACTGTTCATTCAAAGTTGTTGAAAAATGAGTCACGAACTCTTAAAATGTTTAAATAATGAGTCGCGCACTGTTTAAAATTGTGAAAAAATGAGTCATGCGCTGTACAAAATTGAAAAAAAAATATAGTCGCGCACTGTTCAAAATTGGGGGGAAAAAATAGCGCACTGGTCATTCAAACTTGTGGAAAAATTGAGTCTCAAACTGTTCAAAATTGTGATGCGCACTGTCCAACATTGTAAAAAGTGAGTCAATCACTGTTTAAAATTCTGAGAAAATGAGTTGTAAACATTAGAAAATGTTTAGCATTTGAGTAGCGAACTTGTTCAAATTGTTATTCTTTGAGTCGCAATTCCTATTATTTGTGAAAAGTGCTTATTCTGTTAACAAGAAAAAAAAAGCCCCGAGTCTACAATAAAAATATTTTAAGTTAAAAGAAATTCTGAATTATCTTTTATATAAAGTGGCGTTTATACATTTTCATTTTGTAATCATTATATTGTGTCTATTTAAGTTGTTATTTGTTCAAATTTGGTTATACAAATGTTATTAATAAACTCTATTTTTTAAATTTTATCCAATGTTGGATTTGTTTTATTTTATTATAATCTTTTTTTAATGGCAGAAAGTTGTGACCACACATTTCCATGGGCGATGATCATTTGTCCAAAGTCTTGGCGGCACAGTTCTACCCTCGTCAGTTGCACTGGTCCGAGTCTTTCTCTGCCTCTCAACCAACACAGGATATTGCCCCCACCCCTGAATCCCGGAACAGCTTCACATCAACCCATCTAATTAATTTTTAGAAAAGGTAATTTTGTTTTGTCGACAAATTTATTTTTGAGAGCAGTTTTAGATTCTTTATGTTATTGTTTAATCTTTGCATGTTATAAATCTAAATTCATCTATATAGTATTTAGTTTAATAAAAATGTATAGATCTAGAGTTGTATTATTAAAGCAGTTGTGCAATGAGTGTTTGATGATGTTTTTTTCTTAAGTCTTTTTTTAAATTTTATTTTCAGGTTGACTACACAAATTTCCTGTTTGGTTGTGGAGACAGAACCATTTTAACGTGTAATTTTAATTTCAGACACTTGAAATTGTTATTTATGATTAGGCATGGCAGGTATTAACACAGTATTTTAATCAAGTATTGAGTATTTTACTTTGTCAATGTTAATTCATTGTGTATGATATTCACATGTTTGCCTTGCTTTTTTTATAAGAATGACACAAAACAGGAAAGCATAAGTATTAGTTTAATTTTTTTTATGTAATCTTAGACAAGATGTTAAGTGTATATTTGTCCTAAATTCTTCTTTTTTATCAAATCTGTCATTTTTTTTTAATTTAAATTAAAACGTGTTGTGTCAAGTTTAATGTTTATCATTACTGTTTTAATGTGTGTTCGTCTGCAGCAAATGAATGGTAGCGGTCCAAATTTGTATTTGTTTATTTTTTTCCATTGTTTAATGCTAATTTTATACATATTTCCCTTTGTGTATATACTTAATAAATGGTAAGTTTTGTTTTGTCTTGTTTATTAATGTTCTGAATCGCCACGTTTGTTTACATTTTAACGAAATAAACGACATTCCACGCCTACAAAAAAGTAGTTCTCAGAATAGGCGGGACTAAAACAAAGAACGCTAAAATTTTCATTGATTAAGCCAAATGTGAGCGGAGTTTAAAAACGGATATTGATTGGCGGAGTTTAAAAGCGTTATCGGATGGGGTATCCGATAACACTTAAAAATATCATGTCAGCGTCTCATATGTAATTGTGCACTAGTGGCATAATGAAAAGCCATGTACCAAATCATTACCTAACAGCTTAAGCGTATATTGTTTGAATACGTGAAAAACTGTTAGAAGCTCTTTGCTTTTGGTTCTTTACATTAAAGAAGGATGTTTAATATGTGCACATGCCTTGAGATCAACGTAATAAAAGGGAACATGTTACCGATCCTTTAGCTTATACTAATGTATAGTTAAGGCGACACTTCCACATTTATTGTGATAATGATTTGTTTCTTAGCATATGGTATATTAATTAAGTTGAAATTCCTATTTCTTTATTTCGGACTGTATTTAAATGTTTACCTAACCAAACTGCCATACATTCATTGATTAGCTGTTCAACACAGTTATGACAGTGTCAATTAAGCAAAGAATACTACAACTATTAAATACCGTCCAGTGCAATTTATAGATTAAAGACACATTTGAACTTATTCTACACTCAAAATTCTCAGATATCTATTGGGAATACCTGCATTACACTCATTTTAGTATGCATTCCAAACATCAACGAAATGTCGAAGTAAAGTCATGACTATGTATATGTACATTTACTGTATGTGATTGTGATGATTATGTTTATGCTATTGATGGTGATGCTGCAATATAAAACCGATTAGTATTTTCATTTTAAACTCATGTTCCAAACGACATTTCCGAGCAACATCCCCGTGATTAAATGTCTGGTCGTCTTAATCATTGTAAATAGTGAGTCAATGCCAGATGCGTAATATTGAAACTGAAAACAATTTAATGTATTGTTGCCTACGCTCATTGTGAAATAATTATCTTGAATACGTGCTTCGTTGGAACATTCGCTCGGATACGCAATGCTTCTTGATCACGTGTAGTTCATCTTGCAAAAACTACGTTCTAGTGAAGTATCCATCCTTCCTATCTATTCGGTCATTTCTATCTATTCGGTAATTCCTATATATTCAGCCACTTTCTTGTGATGTAATAAACTGTAAATCCGCGTATCCGCACGTGTCCAAATTCTGAGGAAGTAATCACAACATTCGGGATACTAAATTGCGTCAAAACAGGTATAAACTGTTGTTGTTGAATATAATGCATTTACCTGTACACAATTTAACCTCGATTCACATGCAAATAACTCCTGAATTGTTATTATTCGTCGTATTTCTACAAATTAGGCACTCATCAGCGTTTCAATGTTTCTCTTGGATCACAATTAAAATCCAATTTGCGTCCGTTATTAAATTATCGCACACCTTTTTCTGCTAAGCAAACCCAGTAAGGTACCATAAGAGATACAGATATTATTCCACTGAGACCATGTTAAGGTCAGTTTCTGAGGTTCCTTTGATAAAAAAATCTATAAGGAAGACGGCCGTGGAGTATGGTATCCCATAACAGACGCTCCGTGATATGATAAACGGCGCGATTGACCCTGGCTATTTCGGGCGAGAAATCCTCTTCCCAGAAGAAGAAGAGTTAGGTCTGGTTGAAATCACCGAGGTGATGGCACGGTTGGGTTACGGAGTGTCAAATGCAGCTCTGCAAAAGTATGCCGGCGAAATGGCTTTTCGACTTGGGAGAAGGCCAGTGGACAAGCTCGTCAGCATATGCTGGTTGTATAGATTCCTATAGATGTGGCAGTCGAGAGTTGTATCGAAGAAACCGTCTGCTTTAGGAAGTAACATGGCAAAACACTCGACACCAAAGTCAGTAGGATATTTCTACACCAATCTGGACAAGATACTCTCTAATCTAGGATTGCATGACTGTCCAGAGCGTGTGAACAATATGGACGAGACCGGTATTAGTCCTGAGCATCGCCCACCAAACGTGAGTGCCTCCATAAAAGAAAAGCCTCAGTCAGTAACTTCACCGCGGTCAGCAACTACCACACTGAAACTTGCGCCAAATCTGCTGGGAACCGCACGCCCCCTTTCGTCGTCTTCAAAGGCACAATCATGAACGAGGAACTAATGAACGGGGCAACAGCGGGGGCAATGGCAACAATCTCGGAGACCGGACTGTCAAATGGAGATGTGTTCAAAGAATACATGGAAACACATTTCATATATACGCCAACTGGTCCGATATGAACCAGCCGGTGTTGTTGATATTTGACGGCCATACAACCCATACGTCACCTGACAAGATCCATTGGGCCAGAGAACGACCATTTAAGCGTCACTACTACTCCGAGTGCGCAGCCTACATGCAGACAAGCATGGAAAAGGTGGTAACGAAATATGATGTAGCTGACATCGCGAGCAAGGCTTATTTGAAAGCAGTCAGCCCCCTAAACATAATACCGGCATTTAGGAATGTGGGAATTTCCCCGTTTAACAGAAACGCAATCTCGCCAGAAAAACTGCTCCCATGTTAAGCGTTGAGGGACGAGGCACCAATAATGAAAGCAAATGCAGTTCGAGGGGGGCAAAAAGGCGGATCTGGAATATCTGACGAACAATGTGGCCAAACCGCTGCGACGTCAGAGGTCTGTCCGTGCACATGTAAGAACAAAAAAAAGAGCGAAATTCAATCCAAGTGGCCCAGAAATTACCGGCCAACAATATTTGATGGAAATCGATGCTCATGAAGAGGAGCTAGATAAGGAGAACTTGCCACCAAAAGTGCACGATAAAGGAAAGAAGCCATCCAAAAACAGGTCAACCATAACGACAATGCCGTGAACCAGTGCTATCTACGGATATGATGATTCGGAGGCAGACTTTGATGATGATGATAATGACGATATTTGCTGCGTTTGCAAAAAGTCTTGTTACTTATCACCTTAATATGTTTCTATTTGTTTTTGTGAATACATAATTGTTTTGTTACCGAATTTTCGTTGCATTCGTTATCACATATACACTTACAAAATCCCAACAACAAGCTCAACACAGTCATTACGAAAATTAAGCGATCCCCGTACAATCAGAGCGATCCTGACCTACAACTGTCAAATAAAAAACGAGGTAATCATTTGTTAACAAACAATTTAAAATGTAAGTTCGCGTTAAAACTTGTTTGTTATATATATGCCGTTAATATATAGTGTTATTATTATTGTTTTATTGTTTATTATCTACAGCTTATAATATTCTTAAGTGGCCGATTAGATAGAAAAACATGCTATATAGCAGACATTTCATTGGTTTCACGGGAATTCACCATTTCAGCTGCGCGATATTTAAACAGTTATATGTGGGCGATATTTACCGTTATCGTTACCGTATTAACACTTCTATAGTTCATAAATTTGTGTTCGTGTAATTTCCCAAGTGGAAAGGCATCTCACCAACACTAATGAAAACTTAGATATGATCACCAATAACCTCGCGTATAAATTACACCGTTGTGGGGCAGTTACCACAGAATGATCTACTTTAAGCGTGTTTGTGTCGGTTTTGTAACGTTTAAATGATCTTTGCTTGGTTAAGTGTGAGGTGTCGCTTGCCTTTAAATTTATTTAAAGCTCAATGGGTTGCACTGACGTTTCCTATGCGGTTATAACAGCTTTACTCGTTTATTTGATGTTGTGTTTGTAGTATTTTTCTTTATTGTGTACTTGCCTTAAATAAAATACAAGTGAATGCTGATATTAGTTTACCTCATGATAATTTGTATCGAGCTTTATTATCAACATTAATAATATAATGATTAAAGAATGAACGCAGTGGTTGTCGACGATGGAAACATATTACTTTCATGGTATTGTAAAGGAGGCAGTGTATATGTATTATGTTATTGAAAGACAAGTATTTTGGGATCCTTTAACATGCAAATAATACATTGCCAATAATTTCAATTCAATAAAATCCGGATAGAATTAACTGAAATTTTACTAAGTTATGCTTCATTCAATAATACATTTAATTAATGTAATCAATTAAAAGATTCAGGGTGATAATTTTTATAGTCGTATTGTTACATTCAGGACAAAAAATATAACTATTATTTAATTAATCTTATAATGGGCGATATCTATGAGTTTAAAGCTTTCCTTAAAAAGAAAATATACTATGGGCAAGCTGAATGAGACGCCGACGACTTATGTGACATCTATATATCGCGATACACGCACGGATTATGATAAGCAATCTCAAAACACAATATATCAAAAGGTGTAACTTTCAAAACATTATTTTCATCTAAGTGTTGACACTGATTTGAATATGCCTCTTTACTGAGACACAAAAAATAACGACCATAATGTCTCAGTGAGATGTTTCCTTAAGTGGGCACATTCGATGAAACGTTTATTTTTGTTGCAATTGTTACTTTAATATGTGAAGTATTCCGGAAAAACTGTGCTTAATGCATGTGCGTAAAGTGTCGTGCAGATTAGCCGATGTAGTCCGCAAAGGCTGATCAGAACCGACCCTATCCAGCTAGACTGTATTTTCGTTAAGAAGATACTTCCTTCAAACGAAAAAGTCCATACACGCGGAAACCGTCGTCCCTGATGAGCCTGTTGGACGGCACTTAACGCTCATGTATTAAGCCCAGTTTTAACATAACGAGGCACATATTATTCATGCTTAAAATAAAACTTGATACAAATTATCAGAAGATGAATTCTTTTCAGCATTCGCTTGTATTGTATTTAAGGCAAGTATACAATACAGAAAGATACAACACGCACTACTTTAACCATCAAATACACGTGTAAAGCTGTGGTAAACGCCTATGAACGATCCTGCATTTGATTGAGGTTTCAATTAATTAATATAAAGGCAAGCCAAACCTCACACTTAGCCGAGCAAATATTACATAAACGTTACAATACCGAAACAAATGCACTTATTGTAACAAATTGTGGGGTCACTGCCTTCGAGTGTTATAATATTATACATATTATATATATGTGGCAATTTGCAGATATATTCCAGTTTTCACTATTGTGGAAATGCCCTTTTACTTGTGAAATAACATAAACAAACATTCGTAGTTACGCAATTAAAATAAGACTTATCTTACATATCTTACAGACTAATGCGTATTAAATTGTTACTGGCATCATCATCGCCATTATCGACATAAATACACCTTATCATCAACATTTTTAATCAACTCCTCTGCCATCATTATAAGTATCTCCATCGTTAGGCACGCCTTAAAACGCTTCAATAAATGAAATTTGTTCCTTCAATTATTATTACCATTTGTATTTGTATTACTTTTTGAATAAACGCAGTTTACTTGCGAATCCTGCTGCGACATTTATGGCAACGGAATTTAACGAAATATCATTGGAAGAAGCTTAGCTAAATCGATATTATTCTGAATTGTTGCATGCTAGGTAAGATCTGTTAATAACTTTGTTGATTTTATTATTTTTGCTAATACCGTTTCCAAAATCGTCGGGTGATGGAAAAGTTTTTTTCATATATGTATTTTATCCTTCGTTTTAATTTCACTGAGTTTCAAATAACGGATTGATTTGTGCGACAACATTGAAAAGCATATTTTCAGATTCCTTTGCAGCATTCATATACAATTAGACCGGACTGTATAATTGAGTAGTTTCTTAATAGACAAGCGCGTGAACAATTTGAATAACATTTATTGATATATCACAATTACATAAATAAATATATATATACAAGTACATAGTTCATCTTATATCGTTCAAGCGATTATCTAATAGTTTCAATCTAAAACATGTCTTTCGTGTATTTCATATATGCACATTGCCTGCTTATCTTGGCTTTTAATTTCCGAAGCTTTCATTACAAATCTGACATTATTAATACTAGTACTTATGTATCACTATACGACTTATGATTGTAAATGTGTTTATGTTTCAAAATCCGTTTGTATGCGTTATGGTAATGTTTTGGATCGCTTAATTTTAAACACTTCTATATTATAACCATGTCGTGGGTGTGGGGGAACATGGCATACACAGTGCATCGACTTATATTATCCAGTTATTGACGTCGAGATAGAGTAACATGACGGAAAGACTTATTCCAAGACAATAACAAAAATTGGTACGAACAAAACAACATATGTGACACTATAAAATATGAATGCTATGTATATCAACGTAGTTACCACACATTTCATGAAACAATGCAATAAAAAAGGTTCTATCAAAGAAAAACATATTGAACTCAACAGGTTGGAATACAAGTCAAACACGATAAATAAAATGGCGTCCACTAGACGGTTTAGGCAAATGCAAGCGTTGTAACTAAATGTACAATTTCTAAGAAAGGTTTTTAATTGGTGACCAATACAAATCTTTCAACGGGGCAATTAATCAATTTGATTTCCACAAAAAGTAAATGGGTATCATATGAGAAATGGGATAATAAAGTGACTTGTACTATACAAATTATTCTCATTTCTATGAAAAGCGTAAAATATGGAGTATTATGGGGAATATAAGGCAAAATTAATGACGTCATTGTTAAGATTAGTACATTAATGACCGAATATTTAAATATGGTGCCAATGTCATACGTGCTCTCAGGCGGATTTAAAGAATAATCACTAAATCATTTAACTTTGACCATATTCATGACTTTATTTCAAGAAAGCGTTCTTAACACATATGTTACTATTGATTTTGTTTTGTGTAAAAGTAGTATGTTCCCATATATTGAATCATTTGAAATTTTAGAACCAAATATTTTATCAGATCATTGTGCTGTAACCTTTAGCCTTAAAAATAAAGTTTTGCTTGATTTTATTGCTGATGATACAACTTCAAATAATGCATTTGAAAATGATGATAAACAATTACCATATTTGTATAAATGGGATGATGAAAAGAAAAATGATTATATTAATGCAATAAACAGTGACAGTATAAGAAATACATTTGATACACTTTGTATTAATATTGAACAGTCTCAAAATAATGGTGATTTAGATAACTGTTTAAGCTCATTCTGTGAAGTTATTGAAAATATAAGCTCACCGTTATTTAAAAGGAATTGTACTGACAAAAAATGTTGTGGAAACAATAAGGATGCAGAATATATTGATGATGAATGTAAATNTATGCAGATGATATTGTTATTATGGCTGAATCGGAGGAAGAACTTATTAAAGGTTTGTGCTTGTTGGAAGAATACTGCGATAGGTGGAAACTATGTGTAAATTCAAATAAAACTAAAGTTATGATTTTTAAAAAAGGGGGACAATTAAGGAGAAATATGAATTTTGCATATAAAGGCGAGGTTATAGAAATTGTAAAATCTTTTACATATTTAGGAATTGTATTTACCACGGGAGGATCATTTGCAAGTACCTTTGAAACTCTTGCTGGACAAGCTTCAAAAGCGGTTTTTAAATTAAATTCATATTTACTTAATTTTCCGTCAATCAATATTCAGACCAAATTACAGTTATTTGATCAACTTGTTTTACCAATTTTAAATTATGGCTCAGAAATCTGGGGCTTAAATGAATCTATGACACTTGAGAGAGTACATTTAAGTTTCTGTAAAAAATTATTAGGTGTGAAAATTCAAACCCAAAATAATTTTGTGTATGGAGAACTTGGTAGAACATCCTTAATTGTGAGACGTGCAGTTAATGTAATAAGGTATTGGCTTAAAGTTACCCATTTAGAAGACCATAAATATGTTAAGTGCATATATTTACATATGTGTAACTGTTTGATAAGTAAACCAAATATGCACACATGGGCTAAAGCTGTTTGTAACTTGTTGCAGTCCTTGGGATTACATTATGCATGGATAAACCAAGGAGTAGGTGATGATAAGTGCTTTTTATCTCTTGTTAAATCTAGATTAAATGATGCTTTTATACAAAATTGGATCTCTGAACTGAGTAATTCATCAAGAGCATTAAGTTATAATCTTTTTTGTAAATTTGAATTTCAGCCCTATTTAAATGATGTTACTATTGATAAGTTTAGGTTTAATCTGTGCCGACTAAGAGTATCTTCACATAGATTGGAAATAGAGTCAGGCAGATGGCATAAACCAGAATCTATACCATACCAGGAAAGAAAATGTCAAAATTGCAATGTCTTGGAGGATGAATTTCATTTTTTGTTTGAATGTTCATTATACAATGATATTAGAAAAAAATACATAAAGCAATATTACTGGAAATGACCAAATGTTCTAAAATTTAAAGAGTTAATGCAATCTGATAGCCAAACAATTAACAGAAATTTAGCAACCTATGTTCACAAAGCATTTATTCAAAGAAATGTCTATACATATTATTTTGAGTAATATCCATGTCAGAAAAGTTGACTTCTCGCTGCCAATAGTGCTTTATGTTAACATTATGTTGAAATACATGTATCCTTTAACAATATATGTATAGAGCTTGATATAGTTTGTATATGATCTATCATGACATGAACTAGTATTTATTGATGACCACTTGCATGCATTTTGTTTGTATAAATATATTCAATATATATGTGAACTCATGGACTGTAATGTCTAATGTATCTTGAATAAACCATATGTTGAAAGCATTGTATATGGAGCGCAGTAATGATGCTAACCAACTTGTACTGCTAATTAACGGAAAATAATGTGCATTTTTTTTTGCATAAATGGAGTCAAAAATAAAATATATCTTACAAGTGTGGTCGTAGCTGTTTGATTTCTCGTCGCGATCTTGTTTCTAACTGACTCTTTTCAATATTTTAATGCATATGAGCCTCGCTCTGGGAAAACGGAGATTAATGTGTGCGTACAGTGTCATTCCAGATGAGCCTGTGCAGTCCGCACAGGCTAACCAGGGACCACAATTTTCGATTTTATGAAATTGTTCGTTTAAAGGCGGTCTCAACTAAACAAAAATCCAATGAAGACGGAAAGTGTCGCCCCTGATTAGCCCGTGCGGACTGCACATGCTTATCTGGGATGACACTTAACGCGCATTTAGCCCGATTTTTTTCAGAACGAGGCTCATTTTCTCATACAATGTCTTTGCATGATTAAGCACGTTAGATAATACAACGGGAATTAACTTAATTCATGGAATAATATTTGCTTGGCCTATCGTTCGGCATTTCAAAGCCCATTGTTATTTGTTATAGTCACGCCGATAAAGCCGTTTTTCACTTCTCGTCAGCATGATAAGAGACAATAATTCCTTACTAACCACCTTTACAGTGATACAAAGACAACACTTCCCAACTTATTTCCGTCAGTCACACGACAAAGGTAATTATAAGTAGAGGTTTTGAACAGTTTCGATTACGCATTTTTAGTTCACGCGTTTTAGATATATGGGTTGTACCGTTGACATAGAGCTATACACAAACACATTGTTTTGTTTTTGTTTTTTAACACTTGTTCTGTTCCCAGATCTTCTGGCAAAGTCCGTGGTTACTGCAAAAGTTGTCTCTTCTCAGTGATAAATCAGCTTGGAAGTGACGTTGTCTATCCCTGGATATGTTCATGTCTTCAGACTGCACACTGCCTCCGCCACCTCTGATTTTAGTAAGGACGGACTTTCGTCGTCTCCTTGAACTTGGATTGGTCTGAAGGAGACTGGAGTCTGGTTGAAGCGGGTAGCAATATAGGTCACAGCAGTATACGGTCCACCTGTTTAGGACTGCGGCACTCTCGATCAGGAGGTTTCCGTCAGCGTCTTCTTTAACACTAGCCTTGGGCTGATTTGTCTTCGTTAGGGTCTTGAGGGTGTTTACAGCCTCCTTACTGCTGCTTGTGTTAATTTCTTTGTCAATTTTGATACATTGCTCCTCAATCTACTCCTCTTTAGTCTCTTCCATCTTCTTTTCCACCTCCCTGTTCGCTCTCTGGTAATATATCCTAGAGTCCAGTCTGGTGTACTTATCATGCCTCAGCTCACTTCTTTTGTCTCAGAGGTCCAGGATCTCGGTCTCCAGGCATGGATTGTTCTTCCGTCTCTTTCTCTCTCAAGAACTTCTTCAGCCGATGACAGAATAACTTCAATGAGGTTGTTGGTGATGGTGTAGATGTAATTGTGTAGGATGTTCAATGTTTCAAACTTTCCACCTCTATCAGCTTGCAATGCCTCTGCTATCCTTGGATCTTTCACTTTCTCTAAGACAAATACAATGCAATGGTTCTTGGTGATGCGCATGTTCTTTAACTTCAAATTGATGGTGATTAACATAAAGTCATAATAACTGCCGATTTCTGCACCAGGAAACGTTCTTGTGTTATAAATGCTGGACTTGAAACATTGCGTAGCAACTAGTAAATCGATTTAGAATTATACATGCCCGTTTTGAGTATGCCTGATCGCTTTTCTGGACGGTGTGTGTGGGTGCAGCGTGTCGGTCGGGTAAGCAAGTGGCTTCTAGCGAACTTAAGAAGTCTAAGCCCCCTGTCGTTGGTCTCTCCTTTGTCAAACTACCTATGTCCTTGACCAGTCTAGGTAGGCGTCTAGTTCCAGTCGTGATGGATGATGAGGATGTTAGGATGTTTTTCTTTGGAACCTTGGCTATAATGCGCTCTAGCACTTCACTTCATATAACTTGGGCCTGCTGGAGACTGAGGTACAACTGATGATGTTGTTGACTATCTCCTTCCTAACGATGAAAGCAACCCCGTGGCGATGTGTGTGATCCACCCCGCTTAACCATAGCTTCCGCCCTTCGTATGTTGATTTTTCTCCGAAGCCTGACCACCTGACGTCGGAGTCATGGTACTCTGTTGTCTTGTCCTCTCCATATCCTTTCATATTTGCCCGTCTCATCCCCAAGAGCTTGCAGCTGTTCGTACGAAACGTGCAAGCCCCATCACTTCGTTTCGCCCGCCAGCAGAAGCGGTTACTAGGGTGTAGTTGGGTCAAGCAAATATAAACATATAATTTAAACCGGTTGGAGGGCTAGCCGAACCTCCCCAGAATTGGGTCTGACAAGACAGCACATGAAAATATACATTCCAAAACGTGACGCGGTAATCGAATACACAGATAATCAAAGTGTTTAACTATAGAAAATATTTTAAATCGATTAGAGGATAGGTTTTTAAATTATTCGTATACGCAAATATATGGTTCATCTATAAAGGACATTGAACTATCAATTAAGCGATTTAAAGACAAAGAAATGACTAACAAACTAGGTATAAGTGAACGTTTAATTTAGCGATGTATCGACAGACAAATGTCAAACACACTAAGTGTACGTGATCTATCAATTTAGCGATGTATCGACAGAAAAATTTCAAACAAACTAAGTATAAGAAAGATTGTAATACAATGGGAGCAGTGTTCTAATGGTAGGACGCTGGCTTAGAGATCGAGAGGTCCCTGGTTTGAATCCCACCCTGACCACTGGAATTTTGCTGAGCAAGAAATTTATCCCACATCTGTTCCTCTCCGCCCAGGTGTTTAAATGGGTACCTGTGAGGGAAATAAGCCAATAAGCAGGTACATACATCTGCATTCAATAAAACAAAACTTGACAGCAACATATGTAACCAGTATTTGGGTAAACATATGACGTAATACGTATCTGTGTGTGTCTTCTTAAGCTTAATGCATCGTTAATTGCCACATTGTTTATTTATCCCAAGGTCTTACATCTGATTTTTTAAATAAATATTCTGAGTGTCAGTGAACATTACTGTTTAATCACATTTACATAAATCAATAGTGTATGTTTTATCAGTATGATCAATGTGCGTTCTGTATGATTATTAGCTATTACGTTTAAACGTTGCTATTATATAAAATTAAATGTACCGTCATAGAAATGTTCTTGTCGTTTATAAAAACAGAAAAGTGAAATATTCACTATGCATTTGTTATATATCTTGCCATTTAAAACAGTGCCAAATGAAACTGGGCTGACGTCACCAGGATAGAAATCCGGGTCGCCTTTTGTCGGTTCTTTATCGGAAAGCTTGTATTTGAAAAGCCCACGAAGTATTATTATATCTAAACCGGACTACATAATCATGTTATTATAGTTGATATATACAATACAAAATTGGTAAGTTTTCGCGTCTTAACGGACTGTGCGGACTACACAGGTTAATCTGGAACGACACTTTACGCACATGCATTAACCCCCGTTTTCCCAGAGCGCTTAAGCATATTGCAAAACAGCAGAATAAAAATTATACTTTGAAGACGAATTTTATAAAATGCAGCAAAGGCAAGTTAGCGCTGGTTAAGGCCGATGCCGACACTTTTACTCGTATTTGTAAGGAAACAAAATTGTGTCTTTGTGTCGTATGAACGAATCTGCACTAAAACTAAATTTAGATTCACATCGTACATGCATGATATACATGCTGGCTTATTTGGCTTCCAGCCATTTAAGCTTTCAGATTTAAATATCTGGCTTATTTCGCATTTTTCGACACATGTTCTTCTTAACTTTTATTTTAATTTATATTGAAATATATGTATACTAATTTTCAACACATTTAAAAAAAAAATCATAAATATTTGACAAAATCGTACAGTCCCGCTTTAACATACACATACTTCCTCATTTTTCAATCTACCGGTGCTCTTAATTTTAAGTGTTTTTGTACTTAATTAATATCCCCTCCTAATTGACACACTGTCATTTTGCGTTCCTGTAAATTATTTCCGATAACACGAAAACCGTTAACAGTTTGTATGTTTACAATATTGTGCACACTTAAATATTTTCATTTTTCTCTTTATATAAATATCACCAAGGAAACAATCTTATTTGCCAAGCAACACCAATCTAACGATTTAGTAAGTAAATCGATCTCGATATTTACATAAGATGATTAATGAGGGGGACCTATGTCAAAAGATCTGTCCAATTCGCAATATCATATGTTAGTTAACGCTAGAGAGGTATTAAATATATTACAACCGTTTTACTGAGATATATCGATTATACACGTTTTAGGCGTACTGCGAAATACTGTTAAATCATTTTTATTCATCGGCATGAAATTTCTTGGTTCAAACAATTACTTTTCCGTGGACTCCTAAATTCTGGGATTTCTATTTTGGAAAAAAAGAGGAATTTGCGTCATCATTTTCCTATGTGTTTGTATTAAATTGGTTGATCAGTCACCCACGAAATCAATGCAAGTTACAGTTTCACAAATAATAATAATTTTACAGAAATTTGTATGAATGGTGGTTTGCTTTTTATTGTTAAAGTACATATTATGTAAATGCAGTGTAGTAATATTTCTTTCCTTCATTTGACATAAGGCTCAGGAAACCATTCAGTATTGAAGAGGCAATTCAAAATCTAATAATCAACAGCAGCTGGCTCTGGTCCTACAGTCGCGGACATTGCTTCAGATGAACTGCGGGAGCTATTGTGAGTGGTATATTGGTCGGAATAATTTCTTTGCTGCCTGCGTGAACCACAATAAGGTGCATACAAAGAAATGGAAATCGGTGGTGGTGATTCATTTCAGAATTTTAATAAAACATTGACTGATATGGTTAATAATAAAACAAACCTGACGGACAATATGTCTACATCTTTTTCGGCGGAGCTTAACATTATACTTTATAGCGTTATATTTATATTGTCGGTGTGTGGAAACAGTTTGGTCATAATAACATTGATCAGAAACAAAAAGATGCGCACAATAACGAACCTGTTTCTGGTGAACTTGGCAATCAGTGACCTCATGCTGTCCGTGCTATGTATGCCTTTCTCCATAATGGCGACCATGCTGCTGCGAAACTTCATCTTTGGAGAGGCCATGTGTATCATCATAAGATACTTTCAAGGTAATGCGACGTTTTGTTGATTTAAATGTTCTAGTAATACACAAACTGACTAGTGAATACAAGCCAGTGATTCGTATATTTGGCACGTTTGTTTAGGTAGTGACTTATTTATTCTTAATTTTCTGTTGTTGTTTTTTTGGAACATATTTTAATACGAGTGTGGGTATTTCGAACATAAATTAAAACTTCAATACTACATAATTGTACTCTTGTAAAAACAATAATCGTTTAGCAAAAAGTGTTATTTTTTATGAGTTGTTTTCCTCTGGTAAACTCACATTTATGTAAGTAAACGAAAACATTTGGTACGATAGGAGCAATCTATAGTTACGCGTAGACAATTATATTTTATCGAATTTATCTCCAAATATTTGATAACATATGTATATAACAAAACATTAAGATCTTGACTACTCTAGAGGTAATATTGCTTTTAATCCTTGTGTATGTGTGCTCCTCCAGTTTATGTAAAAGTAGTGCATAATACTAAAGAGTTCATTTTTTTCTTCTGGTTTACAGGCCATTTGGCAATCGCATGCCATTAGTTGTCATTTACTGTATGTGTTTCTGTAACATGTTCGTGCATTTGATTGGAGACTTCGTTAAATGATGAACATTTTGGGCGCGTTTATTAATGTACTAGGATTTGTGGAAATTTCACCGCCTAAACCCACGTTTCTGAGGATGCCTGCATTTAGGCTATTCTTAGCAGTGAACTTACATACTTGCTTTTCTTGCTGTTTCGAAATAAATAATATACATGTTTTAATTTGTACGTGAACTTCGCGTACGTGTTCTACGATAACACGTAATGGTAAATGGAATGCAAGAGCATTGGTTTAAAAGTTATCCGTTGTATAATGGGACCCTATGGGCATTGGATTCCGTGTAAATTAACCTTTCAGAAAACCAGGTACTGATTTATTAGGGTCCGCGCTAGAGAAAATGACAATGCATCATTACTATTTTTATTGTTTTATTTCTTATCTTGGGAAAACATGTGATTCATATAATCATATTTGTCGTGTCTTCGAATTTTAAAGCGATATTTGATTTTTTTCTGGTAAAAAAGTGAACATCAACAAATAACGAAAAGCCATCTTTGGCTCTTGCAGCGTATCCGAACAAGTTTAAAGATACGTTTTAACCGTTTTACACATATTTTTGTCCATTGAATTAAGAAAGTTCAAAACAACTTTGTATGCCCCCTTTTTTTAAAAGGGGTACATTGTTTTTGGCCTGTCTGTCATTCTGTCCATCATTCTGTCTGTCTGTCTTAAAACTTTAACCTTGTTCATAACTTTTGCAATATTGAAGATAGCAACTACATATTTGGCATGCATGTGTATCTCATGGAGCTGCACATTTTGAGTGGTGAAAGGTCAATATCAAGTTCATCCTTAAAGGTCAAAGGTAAAAAATAATAAAAAAAAATCAAAGCGGCGCATTAGGGGGCATTGCGTTTCTGACACCTCTCTTGTTGTTTTATATGATTTACAAGCGAATTTAAGTTCGCGCTTCTCATGGAATCCAAGTACTGAAAACACACGCCTGGTGGATTACCATGTGACAGGCATTTCTAATCGTCGGATTGAACTGAACGTTTTCATACGTGGTATAAATAGGTAAATACTGATTGAGACGCGTGTTTTTTAGTTTTCAAAACTTTAAGAAAACCAAGTACCGACTCTGAAGGGTCAACTTTTATAAAACATCACGTTGGAGCTGTGTTATTTTTTTTTTTCATTTTTTTTTTTCTTGCAAACAAAAAACGTAAAAGGGTATGTAAACTCGCATTTTGCTCTCGCACAGAACATCTGATCCTATTTTGAGAAACCGTTTAACCGGTTAAACATAATTGACAAGTCTGGATGGGATATTAATCTATTGTTTACTATGATTTACAACCGAGTATTAGCTCGCGGTGCCTATGAAATCCGCGTATTCAAAACGCAGGCTGTTTCTGTCATACCCACAAGAGTTTTGGTGGCTTTTTTTTACTTATCGGATCGATCAGAAATTGTGCGAGTGAGGTAATAATAGGTCCATAATGATGTACACGCGTTTTATTCGTTATCTCACTATTCTTAGTTTATATTATCGTTATATTGTTTTGGATCATCGTGTATACGTCCGTGGTCACAATTAGTTCCTATTTCTATTGAGTTCAATTTCTCTTCTGGTTTAAAAGCCATTTTGCAATCTCACCCTTGATTTTGTGGTTAGATCCTGTAGCCTGTGTTCGTCTGGAACATGGTGGTGCATTTTATTTGGGAGTACATTTAATGATAAACGTTTTTTAAGGTACTCGGCCTCTATGGAATGTGTACGGCTGAATCCCGGTTTTCTGAAGGAAGGTGTTTTAAGTTAGGCTATTAGAATTTCCAAAGAACTTATATGACATACCTAATTTTATTAAAATTTGCGAAAGAAGACTATTTCATCTTTAAATTTATTCTAGGCGTTGCGATCTGACATAAAGGAAATTAAAACAACAGTATTGTCCGTTTTTTTTATTTGACCCTTGGTGACATTAGTATTTTGAAATATCTAGGCCCAATTCGAATCTGGGTAACGCATGCCCAAAACTAAGTCAACAGGTCAAATATATATCAAGCCTTCTCACTGCTCTAGAAACCACATTATTACTCAATGTTGATGTAATGCGGTCAGAATGTTATACTCATATTGAAAACAACAGCACGTTTGAATCTGCAACGAGTGCATTCCAAAAAATGTTGACGTTCAGGTTTAAGTGCATTTTACCAAAAATTGTTTCTCCACATATTTTAATTATTGAATCCCAGAAAGTCCCAAGACGAAACAATACAAATACTGTTTGTTTTCATGTTTTCTTACTTAACAGACAAGATACATATTTGTCCGTTTAGTATAACGCGAGTTTGACATTTATCCTATTTGCGCGACTGTCTTTATAAATGTAAAACACCCTTGGGGCAGAAGCTAACATCTTCGCGTTTTCAAGAAAGTATAATGCCACATTTAAATATGCGACAGATTCGAGCAGTGGACTCTAAAAAGTAGTCGTTCGAATCACAAAGTGAGTTAATATACAGTTTCCCATGTATTATATTATCTTTGGATTGTGTGTTCTCGTTGGGTATTATTAAATACAATCATCTCTTTCGATTGTTAATTTCAAACAAATGTCACAAATTCATGTACATCTTAAAATTTATGAAATACTCAATTCATATATTGCCAATATCAGCCTACGCTCATGGTAGTAAGGATAAATGATCAATAATTCAATCTCAAGTTCAAGTTAGAAATAATAGAATAAGTACATGAAAATTTAAAGATAATTATATCTTTAAAAACATCTTGGGGTATTATATCTATAATTTAAGAATCTCTATGGTGTACAATCATTACTAAATATACACTTAACAAACTAACGAGGATCATTTATATATTCAGTTTTATTGCACACAATAATTGAGAGTAAAGAGCGCATAGCATTGATCGCGGCAAACAGCGTAGACCCAGATGAGACGCCGCATCATGCGGCGTCTCATCTGGGTCTACGCTGTTTGCATTTGTTTGCTTATTCAAATATCATTGTCAAGTATGTTCAATACATGACAATATTTGCAGCATTTGACGGTTCATAAAATACGCAATTTGAATGTGTTTTGGATGAACATTAGAAGCTAAACATAAGGGCGGTATCTATAAAGGCATTTCATGCCAGGATCAATTAATCATATTTGGTTAGGTCATTTATATTCATAAACGTGTAAGCTATAGTAATGACTCGTGTATCTTGAATTTCATGCTTAACACAGTTATGATGTAATGATATTTGATGTTTTACCATACGTTTGCTATTTTTGTGCGTTGTATTTGCTCGCCTTCTGTTTTAATCTATACACTACTACATTCATGCATTTGTTCCGTATCCAAATATACATTTATCTTCCGTCGTAATTATTATGTCGTTGTGTGCTAGTTCACTGATTAATGGTCGCGTTAAGACTAGAATTGAAACGTGTTTGACAAGTTTACGTCATAGTTTGATTTACCTAAGTCTGTCGGCATTAAATACACCCATTACTGCATATACGTGTTATTCGGATAAACACATCAAATTCGGCAATTATCGCAAAAAAAACACAACAAATTTAACATTTACTTGTAAAATAAATAATAATGATATAATACTTGTTTGTTTGAAAACAAATTCTAAAATAGATAAACAATGTTCTCATTACCGACAGTTTAATATTTTTCAAAAGATTAACAAGAACAAGCATGTGCATGCAAAGCTCAATGTAAGATAACCGCATCATTTGCAATGTAAGATAACCGCATCATTTGCAATGTAAGATAACCGCATCATTTGCAATTGGACTATGTAAGATAACCGCATCATTTGCAATTGGACAATGTAAGATAACCGCATCATTTGTAATGTAAGATAACCGCATCATTTGCAATTGGACAATGTAAGATAACAGCATCATTTGCAATTGGACAATGTAAGATAACCGCATCATTTGCAATTGGATAACCGCATCATTTGCAATGTAAGATAACCGCATCATTAGCAATGTAAGATAACCGCATCATTAGCAATGTAAGATAACCGCATCATTTGCAATGTAAGATAACCGCATCATTTGCAATTGGGCAATTTGGCAATGTAAGATAACCGCATCATTTGCATTGGACAATTTGGCAATGTAAGATAACCGCATCATTTGCAATTGGACAATTTAGCAATGTAAGATAACCGCATCATTTGCAATTGGATAATTTGGCAAGCTAGAAGCCGCATAAAAACAGAATATCGTTATCAAGTTAGCAATCAAACTTTGTTATTATACATAAGTACTACAATTTAAATTTTGTGTTGGAAACACCTTATGAAACGAAGCAGGACACACATAATATGAATGATATAGTTTGTCGGATTTCCATGCACACAGAAACAATTGGATTAGCAGAATAATACTATCTACGTCCGCCAAAGCATAGGCGTTTATTATCATAAAACAAATAAGCATAAACAAATCGGAAAATTACTTCATTTATTGGTCCATCAAATCGCCGTACGATACGGTTTGTCGGTATAATGTTGTTTTGTAAAACCGATATTAAACAACATTAGTGGTGTGTTTAATATCTGCATGGATTATTCTTATGCATCAGCTGAAGCCAAGTTCCATAATTACTACTAAGGATTAATTCAAAATTGGTCAACAAATAGACACAGAACAAACGCATATGAGGAAAACAAACACCAAGAAATAAAACTGGGGTCGCGGCTTTGGTATAATAATACTCCGGATTCCTACGAAATACTTAATTTCTTAAGTCAGTATTTACTTGTTTGCTCACCTGAATATGAAATATATAAGATATATGATAAGTTAATCGTGGTGTGGTCCCGTACACACTTCATTCAAACTACTTACCTGTGGTAACAACTGGCCTCTCCACTGGTGGATATTTTGTCAGTGAGTTTATAAGTAAAATTTGTAAAACGTATCTTATTAAAAGACATGTTTAAACACTCCGATATGTGATATCTAATAGTGGTTTAATTAAAATAATTTGTATCATGACCATGGGGAAAACACTTGCCACGCATCGGGGTCGTATGCTTTATAAATTCGTATATAGTTAAAATATATGTATATACCACAATTACTTGAACAATCTTTGAAACGTCGTTTATATAATATCTCAATCGATTTCCCTTCATTTCATTGCGAATAATTTCCACAAGAGCATGCAGAGACAGAACTTAACACCTTCTTTTATCCCACAAATCTATGCTGTCACGTTTAGCATATATGATCAGAATAATGAGTCGCTTTGAGTTCTTCAAACGCCCTTACAATTGTGTACAGTTCTTTCTTTCCGTTTACTGTAAAAGTCGATACATATACTTATAATACTCCAAATGGTTCAAGTTGTGTTTTAAGGATAATGTTTAAGATTCAAGAGAGGTATTAATGTGATCTGGAATTCTGGAATTTAATGATTGTTTGACGAGTGTTAACAAGAATGGATTGATCCGATATTTTTTTTAATTACATTTCAGTTTTAATTATGTGCCGTTATGTATATTTAGTCATCAGGTAATTTCTTCGAATTTATATTATCTTTTACAACTTTTCAATTTGCGCTGCAAAACGTTGATATTTATTTACAACGCTAATTATAAGATTGGAATACATCCAGAAGGCCGATGTGAACACACGATGCGACATGCGTATTATACACACGTGTAAAAAAAATGGTATACATAAAAATAATATTAAAATACAGA
The DNA here is from genome assembly GCA_007657795.1 of Dreissena rostriformis. NCBI lineage: Eukaryota > Metazoa > Mollusca > Bivalvia > Myida > Dreissenidae > Dreissena > Dreissena rostriformis. Next base: position 95,439 of record VMBQ01002435.1, read on the forward strand.
GAATATGTTTTAACGTTTTTTTTTCTTAAATGCTTAATTAGCAATGTGTTCCGCTTTCTTAAGGGTTAGGGTTAGGCTAAGATTTAGGTTGTAAATGGAGTTTCATTACATCCGATATGTTTGTAGCATTTTTAAATTGTAGATTGTGTTCGTTCTTGGCGGAAACGTAATGTGCTTATTGTGTTACTTATTGAAATATTTTCACGAAACGTACAATCTGTGTTCACATTCCTTTATTATACGAGGATTGAATGATATAAGGCATATTTCCACTCTTCAGAGATATGGTAATTGTATGTGTGTGTATATATGTGTGTGTATGTATGTGTGTGTATGCGTGCCTGCGTGCAAGTGTGTGCATATGGGATAATGTAATCAACAAGAAATTAATATTCTTAAATACTTTCTGTAAATAAATAATTGTTCCTTGAAACCATTTCAATGTTGAAAGAGAAATTAATAATATAAGAAAAGTCATGTAATAAACTTCCTTTTTATGACACTTCTATTACATTGTTACAGTACTCTTATGTCCGTCAAAGTCTTACTAATGTATTGTTTTATTGTTTTTTTTCTCATTTATTTTTTCATATTTGATATTTACATTGATACCAGTAACATTTTCATACATAAAAACATGGGTGATATAACATAAAAGGCATATTCATTCAAAATTATTTTTGAGTTGTACATAAGTATATAGACATATACTACAATGTAATCATTAATTAAAGTTACTACACATACAACATATATTTGTCAGAGTTACACAAAACACACACACGCACACACACGCACACACAGACACACACGTACAGACTCATACACGCGAGCAATCACCTGCACGCATACACACACAATACACAATGTGCTTAGACGGTTCATGAAAAAATAACATAACATTTTCAAACATGCTCAAAGTATAATAAAATAGCTTTGAATTCTTAATTAGGGTATACGTTTAGTTGACGTTTTTGAAAATAAAAATACAAGTATTGAGAGTATGGACACATATGTATTCAAAGAGGTTATCTAAGTTGTATTGGTTGTAAAATATCTAATGAAGTGGATCCATTTTTGGTTATGTGTTTCAAGTTTGTTTTTTAAAAGGGCAAATTTCTGCTTCTGTCTGTATTTTTATCTTAAGATGTTGAAGTTTGGGATGCATTTTTTTATTTTCATATTAAATATGAATGTTGG